>JAPYYS010000667.1:0-191904 GCA_030522525.1 Campopleginae sp. 14b | reverse complement strand
AACGTAGTATACGATATTTTATACACACTTGGAGTATGCATATATATATATATATACATAAATATATGAACACGTATAGTATCTCCACGAGCCCGTTCACGTGACCGTTATTCGCGCCGATGAGGTACCAAAACCTCGCTCTGTTCGCTCTTACGAAACTTGCTGAGCCAGACTTCGTGAGGAAATACATACTCTCGGCTTCCATACGTGTAAAAATAAAATCGTGCCTTTAGAGGCTGATTCAGAAAAGGTGATCGACGATCACATAGTTTATCACTAAATAATATAATCCATTCTTTTTCCCGAAATCTTTTAATCGAAAAAATAATTTAAAATTGTTAAAAAATCGTTAGCAATACGAAGTTATCCGTCAAATTGATTAGAAATTGAGATTTTTTTCAATTGTGTACGATCACCAGGAATCTTGGCCTTTTTTTTTTTTTTTTAAATATTTTTGCTCAACAATTATGCAGTTTTTTTAAGAACTTTCTACAAAGTAAGAGAGGAGACGATATTTTATGGGAAAACCTGAACGCAACGACTTTCAAGGCGACAAACTTTCCTACATGCAGGAATTGTTCAAAGATCGAATAGTCTCGACCTCGAGATCTCGTTCCTGTCTGTTAGTTTATTCGAACAATATTGTACTCGTATATACAAATACCTGCCAGGATTCGGCCTCACTCGGACAATAATAAACGTCGGATACCTAGAATCTCTCATTAGTACGCTTCGTGCGGTGTGTGCATTCGATGAAAATGCATCGATTGAAGCAACGACCATTATTTCTATCAACCTTCGATCAATCGAGGTTCAGTATTTATCGCTGCTAATTTTTCACTCCCCAAGAAATTACTGTTTTTTTTTTTCTTTCTCGTTTCCGAGACTGCATCGTCATAACTGCAATTCTGATTGCTGCCAATTAAATTTTATTTGTATATATCAAATTAGACAGCGTCATGGAACGAGCAGATAATATCGAATGATTCTGGCAAATATTGTTCTTTTTGGCTAATCGCCAATGAAATAAATAAAAAAACTTGATTAACCTGCAAGAAAAATGGAGAAAATGCTGCGATGTTGGAAATAAAATTAGAAAATTCGGACAATGGTCGATATTTTTTTTTGTATGACGAGAACGAGCGTCGGATTAGCGGGAATTATCGCCGTGAAAATCGCAATTTTATTGTAGAAAACACGTTTTTCTTGGAGAGAATAGCGTTTGTCGGTGTGAGTGGCGGCTTCGTTCTTTTTTTGAGGACCCTTTCTTAAATTTTGCACTCCCCCGATCCCATACATCTCCATTCAATGAGTTCTCTTGTATTCATTATTGGGTATTGCCCATTGTATGTTTCAGGACCTGTTTTCGCAGCTGCAGTTTTCGCAGGAGAGTGCTCTACCTCCGGACGCTCTGCGTCGAGCACTCGCCGAGAGCTTCCTCGATCAGCAAAGATTTCAACTCGGATTCATGGACGATGCAGCCGAATGTTTTGTGAGTATTTTTTTTTCCATTTCCATAGTCAGCGAATCTGAAAAATCGTTTTTCACTTAAATGTAAAAAAATTGCCATTCGTGGGCCTTTTGGAATTGATTGGATCTCCGAAAATCGCAGACAAACTAATGTTTTTATTTGTTACCGATCGTCATCAATGAACTCAGGAATATTTGCGAGGCTTTTCTTTTTTCACTACAATTTCAATTGATCCAATGGCTAAATTGCAATGGACAAAATTGTTTTCTCTCCATAAAAAATGGACTCTTTGTTGACCATTTTCTCTTAAGGGCTTGATACTATTTTACGTTGCGATACTGCAGTAGCATCGATACCAGGATACCAGGATACCAGTTCGTAAAGATACTTTCTCGTTTATATTACGATCACGTTAACGCTATGTTCACGCATAACTAACTTCGTACACGTGTAAAGTCATTGGTACACACATGGACAATCCACACTAAATGCACATAAAGTTTATCGAGCGACGTGCGTGGGATAAGAGTGCAAGGACAGGTTTTGTATTTTTGTATTCATCAGGATTGTAGCTCGTAACGTTGGATTCTTTCCTGCTGATCTTGGCTCGTTTCAACAACACAAAAATCATGAAATCGCTGTGCAACATATTATTGTCGTTAAACCCGAAGTCTACTAATTGCGAGTTGTGTTCATGTCGTTTTGGAAATCTTGTTCTCATGCCATGCGTCAAAAGAAGTTTGATGCTTTTTCAAAAATATATTACAGTCATTATTTTCGAGTTGTTTTCGAGAAAAAACGAAATTTCCAAGATCCAACCTTATTAAGCCTATAAATAATTCGAGGTTCAATAATTTTTCGAATCTGTTTTTTGGGATTTGAAGAGTTGTCGGAAATAAAACTGATTTTTTTTTAAATATTGTTTTCGGGATATTTCTATTAATATTTATTGACGTAGAAAAATCGTTTTATAGAGTATTTGGTTCTTCTGATTCATACAAAAAGGGTTATTTGTCAGTTCCTTATATTTCTTTTTTTTTTCACACTCCAGGAAAACATATTGCTGAGGATCCATTTACACATAGCGAGTGGAGAGGCGGAGGATATGTGCAGTGCAAGGCACTGTGTTCCTCATCAAAAGTTCGCCATGACCCTCGTCGAGCAAAGTGTCTGTGGAGCATGCGGTGCCACTTCGGAGCCTCTGCCTTTTACACAGGTTTGTGTTGGTCAATAAAAATAACATTCAAAAACTTGGCGCACTATCGTGAGGATTTTGTTAGGAAGTGAGGAGAAGAATTTTGTCGACGAACAATTTTTTTTTCTCCTCAACAAAAACCATTTCCTGTCCCTCAATAATTCTCATGTAGAGATTTGCAATATCAATCGGTCAATTAGCTCCTCAGAGATCGAACGAAATTACAAGAATGGAAAAGGAAGTTTGTTCTATTTATTTTATTAAGTCCGTTTTCCAACATGTACGAGAAACCTTCGCAGATGAAGGTCTAATGCACCTGAGAGAGTTCCACCTTTCGACAGTTGGTGGAGATGATTTTTTCCCACGATCAGTATGGACACAGGTATACGAAGAAAGAGAGAAAGGGACGCGCTTTTTCAAACTTTACTTCAAAGTACCTGGGAAGCCAGAGTTCGTCAGTTGCCCTAGGCTCTGTGCTCTTGTTGACCGACCTTTTTTGATGCGAACAAAAAAAAAAGAGAAAACGTCTGCCTTGGGAAATTTGGGCACGTTCGTGGGAGTGCCTGTGAGCAAAAGTCTCGAGACTACAATTTGTTGTGGATGAATTTTGGGGGTGGTTTCTACCAGTCGTGGGAATTCTGATGTGACTTCGCGTCTCGACTCTCACCATTTCTATTAATGTCCACAGATTCATAAACACACATATATATCCTTAAATAAGATCGATCATCACGCGAGAAAAGATTCTTGGAACTTGAGCCGGAAGCCGCGTGCCGGATAATCACTTTTCTTAAGATTCCCAAGCTCCCGTCCTATAAAAAGATTAGCGTTAATCGGGATTTACCGGTTCGTTGGAAGCGATTACGAAGGGTTAACTTTGAGGGTGGCCTCATCTCAAATTGCGCAAAAATAAACAAACTTCCATTCTCGGAGTTTTTCACCACAAAATTTTCAACTAAAGTGTCAGTTTTTTTAAATCAATTCAGTTCTCGATTGAAAATGTCTTGACAAGGTTGAAAATTAATGTTCCAGATGGTTCATTACGTTTCGGCGTCAGCATTGACTTCACAAGCACGACAATGTCCACCAGCCTCGAGAACGAGTCCCGATCTATTCGGACAATTGTTACGTCGAGCAGGTGGAATGGGAGACATTCGCGATTGCCCTGTAAGTATTATTGGTGATCTCTAAAAATAAAAAAATCACATTTTCATTAGAAAGTTGGAATTTTCGTGAGAAATGCATCGTTGGGTGTTTCCGGTGGAATTTTTCTCCGGGAAAAATGTGCAGTTGCTTCGGAGTCACGAAAATATAAAAAAAAAAGGAAAAATCTTCTTGCAGGCGATTAACGGGAATAAAAAAAAAAGTAAACGAGTCGTTCGCCACACTGCTGTCTCATATGTTGCGTGACTATTCCGCGAAGACATTCGGAAAGTCAGATTCCGTTGTTTCGTTACGAGAATATTTATTTTCTCATCCAACGTGAAAAGAATAACCTGTGAAGAGTCACTTTCACCGTTAAGAACAAACACTTGGATGGTGTGATCAAAAAAATAATCACAATTGAAAGAAAGTCGTGAATTTTCAACGCGACAATTTAATTTTAACAATATGTTTTTGTTTTGTTTCTGAGCTGCTGCTCTCTGAGGAACAAACGAATGCTCACGAACGTGTGTCTTTTCCCCCAATTTTCAGAGCGCTTGCGGAGCAAAGATACAGATATGCAGAACTCTCATGAATCGACCGGAGATTGTTTCGGTCGGTGTCGTTTGGGACAGCGAGAGACCTTCCCTGGAACATATCATGGATGTTTTTGCAACTGTTGGAACTTCCCTCCGATTGAGTGACGTTTTCCACAGCGTCGTTGATTCTCGATGGGGCGCTTCGACCGTCCATAATCTCGTTGGGGTCGTGACTTATTATGGAAAACATTACTCGACGTTTTTCTTCCACACGAAATTGAAGGTAAGACTCTCGTTTAAGAAAACTCGAAATTTGGCAAGTGTCCATGCGGTTATATTTGGAAATTTGTTTCCTAAAAATTCAGCATTTACGAGGCAACGTGGAAAAGACAAAAATTGAAGCCTTCCAGCTCGTGGGACTGAGAAATTGTCGATCGATATATTTTGTTGACGGAGCGTTTTTGTTATTCAGGTCTGGATATACTTTGACGACGCGACTGTGAAGGAAATTGGTCCTCGTTGGGAGCAAGTCGTCGAGAAGTGTCGTCGAGGACGTTACCAGCCACTGCTATTACTTTACGCGACACCGTGCGGAACTCCGGTGAACACAGAAAACGCGCCGAAGGCAGTGACGCCTTTTCCAAATGGCAACGGTTTGAAGACTCCGCCAAAAAATAATGCCCGGAGGTCGGTAACTCCGAGTCCGGAGAAGCCACCGATGAACAGTACAGCCAGAAGAGCGATAACACCAAATCCTGACAGCCCAACTCACATTTACACGCAGAGGAGAATTTACAGTGATTACCAGAATCTCGTGGACATCCAGAACAACATTTTCGGGAATCAGACAAACGCCCCGACCCGGGACGTCGTCGACGGGGAAATTGACTCCAAATACATCAATCGCCGAACCGTCGAGAACGTCATGCAACAACAAAAAAAGCAACAGATGCAACTGACTCGAAGTTTGAGCGCAGGTTCTACGCCACAGGATGGCATTAGCATTCCGGACCACTTAAACGTTCCGCGTCGTCGGGATTCCGGCAACTGGTCCGGTGATCGCAACAGCGCATCGTCGAGCTCATCAACTACAATGGACAATCCTTATCTTTATATCGTCAACAAGATGCAGAGGAATTCGGGGGTCCCCAAAAGTCCCACCAGCAAGTCCGGCGAACTGTCCAGCAGCAGCAGCGGCCATTACGACGCTGGATACGATTCGTACTCCTTGTCATCAACCGATAGTTTGCAATTGCAACAAGGACTCAAGCACAATTTACAGGTACGCGACAAACCGTTTACAAACCCAGAGAAAACATAGAACCGAATCAACTGCGGGGAGAGGAAATAATATCAAAAAATTATTATCGCATCATAATTTCCTGGTCCAATGTCGTCGTTTTGAGAGATTTTAGGAAATACTTATTTTTCCATCATATTTTATTGGAAATAGAATATGATAGACGGAAACTTTGACATTTTTTGCCCAACTTGAAATAAAAAACTACTATGTATTTGCTAAAATCTCTCAGAGGGACGATATGGCTCCAGGGAACTAGGATATAGTAATTTTTGATATTCCATTTTCTCCGCGTAGCAGCGAGTCAAATGAGCTCAAAGAATTTTTCGTCTTCGATCCGGAAAATGGGCAAATGTTTCTTGTTGAATCGTCGGATGATAAAATTTGGTTTTATTTTTGCAGCTTGCCCAAATCCCGGAAGTTTATCAGCCTTCACCGGGCGATGATTGCGAGCGCCTTTGCAAGGAGTGCGACGACCTCATGGACAAGTCTCGAGCAGCCGAAGTGGCTGGTGATCTCGGAACTGCAGTTGCTCTCTGCAACGCGTCGACCAGTAAAGCCAGAGCCGCAATGGATGCGCCATACAATAATCCTCACACGATTACGACCGCGCGGATGAAGCACAACACGTGCGTGATGAGAGCGCGCGGTTTGTCCAAGAGAATATCGCAGGAGCAAGCGATTGCGAATCGTGACAAGGAAGAGAGTCCTCCGGAGGGTAGGCACTCGCGAGAGAATAGCAAATCGGGGCAACACTCGCGGCAAGGATCCCGAGACAAGGGCAACCACTCGCGACAAAACAGTCGCGAACTTTTGGTCAACCAGCCAGTCACACTGATCGAAACGAAACCAGTAACCAAAAGTATCGAGATTTACGCGACGTTACCGAAGAAAAAGACTCTGAGGAACAAAGCGACGAGCGTCAATGTCATCGAGGACGAGGAGTACATGTTGTACGATCGGCCCACACAAAGAACTGGATTATTCGGGCGAACGAAGCGATGCGACGAGGACAAGAAGGACAAGAAGAGAGCGAGGAGCGAGGAGAGAAACAAGAACGTAGCTAAGGATTTTTCCATAGCTCCGTCGAGAATATTGACATCACCGAAGCCTGGCAAGTTTGAGAAAACGACAAACAACAAAGATGCGACAGTGGACTCAAGCGTAGCGAATAAAAACGCACAAAACAGCTCAACGACAGCAGCATCGGGAGATCAAAAGCAGCAGGGAAAGAAACAGCACAAAATTCGAAGGAAATTGTTGATGGGAGGCTTGATCAAGCGAAAGAATCGGAGCATGCCCGACCTGCGTGAAGGTCAAGATGGTAATCAGGTTCCCGAACAAACCGGCACGAACAACAACAACCTGCCAAAACAGTCGGTCGACGATTCGAACGTTGGATTGAAAGGCAACGAGAGCAGCCAATCGCTCAGCGGTTACTTGTCCGAGGGCCATCTTGAATTCGCCGGCAACACGAGCAGCGTTAATCCCGCAAATCCGAACCTCGAACGCAGTCGTTTGATGAGAAAAAGTTTCCATGGAAGCGCCGGCAAAGCTTTGCACGTTGCTAAAGTTCCACCACCGCCACCGTTACGAACCACTTCCCAGCTTAGCAAGTCTAAGTTGCCGACGGTCGAAGTGTGCAACGGCGAGTTACAATCGGACAAATCTCTCTACGGAATGAACCCGGAGGGCCCCTGTGTCGGTCCAATGTCTCCGGAACAAACGAGCTCCTATTGGAGCCACACGGGAACCGGTAACTTCGCTAATAACGTAACGTCGATCGGTAGGAATGGCAATTACTCCGAATACTCCTCGGAGCCTCAGTCACTGCCATTTCTACCCTCGTACAACGTCGACCAAAGCATCTGTCAGTCGTCATCTTCGCACTCGAGTCAACAGAGTTACGGCCAGAAGCCACGTATCCAGGATGACGTCGTTCAATACGCCAATGGCATTCTTTACGAGCCAACGTTTGTAGTGACACGCGCTGATGTTCACAGCGAACAGAGTCCCGGAAAAGCTCAGCAACCGCAGCAGCAGCAACAGCAGCAGCAGCAGCAGTTTCCACAGCAAGATTCTTTACCGCCTTACCCAGAAAACGCCAATGTCTCGCACTCAAGACAACCCAGCGAAGAGTTTCCTCCTCCACCGTATCCTACAGTTCCTTCGGTCACTCACTCGCGACAACCGAGTGAGGATTTCCCTCCTCCACCGCCCGAGGTCGCGACTACTGATGTTCCTCAAGCTCAATCCAACCCCCAACAGTATCAGCAACTGATGAACCAACAGACCGCAACATATAGACAGCAACAGGCTGGCCAACAGCAACGCCAGCAGCAGCAACTCGAAGCTCAACAGATCGGCAGTCTCCTCGCGCAACTCCAGCTCAAACGCGAACAAATCCTCAACCAAGATCTCGCAAGCGAGAAGCGACAGAGTCAGGAAATGGACGAGGAAGAAAAAAAATCGAGCGAAACATGGCTCCGGGAACTCCAGGCAAAACAGGCCGAAAGGCGGATGAAAAAGCAAGGACCGCTGGACGGTCAAGATGTGCCAAAGCTCAGATCGTCTCCAACGGTTCCCACCGGAACAACGGTCGCCAGAAGAACGAGCGATCTCATGATGAACAGTCTCGGTCAAGTGGTCGAACAATCGGCCAGTCGTGACGTCCCTGATTGTGCCCGGAGACCCGTTATTTCCTCCGTCAAAGACATGGCCGCACGTTTTGAACAAATCAAAATGCCGCCACCGCCCTCGCCCAAAGCCGAACTTGAGAACAAGATCGTGGCAAAAACTCTGTCCGGCCATCGTGGCACTTCGTCGCCCGCGACGGTAGACCCGCAAGAAGTGATGCAGGATCGTTCCGAAGATGTGCCCAGACAGGTTATTCCGTCGATCGACATTCGCCCGAAATTGGATACGCAATCGCCGATCAATGCGATCCCTGAATCAAGTCTGAATCAAAACAATTTTGTGGTGCAGAATCCGGTTGTGATGAGTGCACCAGCTCTTTCTTGTCCTCCGTCCCAAAACAGTGGATTGAACGCGGCGATTCTTTCGATGTCTTTGACTCTTCCGCACGAAAATGGCCTTCCGGTCGATTATCCGGAGGACGACATAAGTGAAGTAGCGATGCAAAACACCATCCAGAACACCTCAATCCTGCCGAACGAGGAGGACATTGCTCCCAAGAAAACCAAACGACGAATCGGAAAGAAGAAGAGCGTTTCGTTCTGCGACCAAGTAGTTCTAGTCGCGACAGCTGAAGACGACGAGGACGATTCCTACATACCGAATCCCATCCTCGAGCGAGTATTGCGCTCAGCCATGAACAAGCCTGAGACGGTTCAAGTTCTCCGGGAGATCCGAAGCTTGCAGGAAGCTGAAAGCAATCGTGACGCGACAACGAAATTCCAGCAGCACACTCTGCCCCTGAAATCCGAGGCTGACAATATCCCAGCGACTCCCTTCCAAGACCAATTGAGAAGCGTAAATCCCGTTGGCACAGCCGTTCCCATGGCAACGGACAACCCACGAGGACCTTTCGCTCGACTTAATTCCAACGAGTCCCCGATTGCTCTCCAGGACCCAAAGAAAATGTATGCGCCGTACAGTGGCTGCGAAAACAGGACTGCCAGCAAAGAGACTTACTCGGTATCCCCGACGAATCAACAATCCAAATCGCCGGTTCCCTATGCGCCACAACTTCACCAGCAACAGCTCAGGTACACGCAAAACGGTTATGCTCCTTATCATCAGCCTCCAACATCGTATCCACAGACCCAGACCTCTCATCCACGTAATCAAACGATCCCGATGTCCCAAGCTCAAAAACCAGCCAGTCCTTATCCAACTCAGCCAATGCACAATCAACAATATCCTCAGGCAGTCAACCAACAGCCTAAACAGATCAATAACTGCCCGAAAAATGGTTACGGTAATTATTATCATCTCGAGCAACAGCACAATCAAATGAACAAGCAAATGACGTCCCAGCAGCAGAGCCAACAACAAAATGGACTGAATCAGAGATTGAACAGTCACAGTGCGAGTCCACTGACGGTTCAGCACTCCCAACAGTACAATTATCCCTCGAACCAGTCGCCAAATCCTTATCAACAATACGCCACCCAAAACCAATATCCTCAAAGTTCCTATCAGGCTTATCCGCAACAGAATGGTCACCATCAGTCGCAGCAGCAACAACAACACCAACAGCAACATCAACAACAACAACACCAACAACAACAGCAGCAGCAGCAGCAGCAGCAGCAGCAGCCGCAAATAAACAGATCCAATCAAGTGTTGCCTCAGTATCAACCTCCACCCAATCCCACAGCTTCCTATCAACAACAACACGTCCAACATCATCAGCCAAAGCATCAACCACCGACTCAACAGCAATTAACTTCGCAACAAGTTCCTCAAACTTATCAACAACAGGCTCAGAGGATTGAAAATTATCAGAGATCGACGCAGAAGATTGACCAACAAAATATTCTTGCACCGAATCAGACTTATCCAAATCCTTTGCAAAACTGTCAGATACAGTCAAACATGAAGTATCCGAGTTACCAGCACCAACCGATTGCCAAGCAAACGAAACCAGTGTCTTTCCAAACGTCCTCCAAATCGATGAATCCATCTGGAAATCAGGCACCCGTGTTCGTCCAAAAATCTGGACCTGCAACGACTATGCCACGGACTGCTCCATGTAATTTGTGTCGAAACGTCGAAGTTATGGAACCGGCTATTTACTGCACCAATTGCGAATGTTACATGTCTCGTTTCCCTCCGAAAAATTAGGCTCGAGCCTTTTCATTTTTTTTCTTAATATGCCTCTGGCTCTTGCCAGGTGTCACGCCAATGCGACCAAGTGCCATTCGACCTATTCGTAACGACGTACGTGACCTACGAACAGAGGCCGAAGAGTCGACTGGTTTTTTACGTGGATATTATTACTCAAAGCGCTATGTACAAATTTTTGTAAAAGCTTCGCGTCTTGATTCAACATTGCAGGGAAAAAAAAACGTGTCAAAAATCTCAGATTCTCGAAAATATTTCCGACAATCGAAATCCAAGAATACGAAATGAAAAATATTCTTTAACGACGAAAAACATTTTCGGCAATCCTTCTTGAGAGATCGTTGTCACGGTTTTTTTTCACAATGGAATCAATCGAAAGATTTCTCTACGACTCTTTTGCGGGAAGCTTTTAATCGTCTAGGATCTAATTAAATTGTAGAAAGACTTCGGACACACCTTCGTTGTTAAATAACAAAAATATAGTTTATAAAATTATCAGAAAATAGAAAAATCAACAAATTGTAGAGAGATGGACGAGTTCCGATTGTCTAACAAATTATATATCATATAGTATTATTGTTGCAATCGTAAATTGTAATGCGCGATATTCATAATTATGTGACATAGAGTATATTTCCTTGACAATTATTTTGTACGTTGTTTATTGTTCATACTCGAAATAGTTGTGTCATTTTTTGTTGTAAATATGCAAACACGAGATTAAAGTTAGATTTAGTTGTTAGGATTAGCCGCGATCAATTGTACACCGTATTATTTAAAACCTTCAAAAAATTAGACTTTTTATAGTGTTTGACGTTTATTTCGAATTAGAATAAACGCTGACGTATGAATTGTGATACTAGCAACGCTACTTAAGGTTCTTTTCATTCGTTAAATAGCATCCAAATATTTTATACTCTAAAATAATCCCCAGAATGTTTGGGCGAAGAATATAATCGTTAGCACATTATTCAGCAGTTACGAACTCTTGAGTGTAAGAAAAATGATCTCTGAGCATGCGCGAATTTTTATCATATGTTCATTTACGGTTAATGTTACGATTGAAGATATTGTATTATTTTATGTAATTATTATTATTCATGTGCTACTGCTGTGTACAAATTATGTATGATTATCATTAAAGCCCGAGTATTTTGTTTTAAAAATACTACATTGTCATGCAATCCCTTCTCAATGTGTCGATAATAAAGTTTTGTATAAAATAAAATACTTTGTTGTTCGTCAATTTTGATCCGTCCCTAAATGACAAAAGACCATTAGTTTCGAGTTTATAAAAATTGAGAAAAACAGAAATTTTATAAATTTCATAGATCGCGAATTTTGAATTTACAATTATTTGCGGTTAGTGTTCCGTTGGATTTTTTTTTTTTTTACAGAAAGTTACGGGCCTGGCCACAGAGCCACGTATTTTGAAAGTTTCTCCAGTGATTTCCGACTGATTTTTATTCACCCCCCACATTTTTCTCAAGCGAGAGACTTTCCAAAGATAACGGTGAATATATCTACGCGTTATGGGTATTTCGAGCTGCGTAATTCTCTACGGTAGATTACTGAGTAACTGATGTACAGCCGTTGATACATACAAATTTTCTCATATAACGAGAAGACGCAGCTTCCCGCAATCCCGACAGCTGAAAACCCCATGGTTCCGGAGCCTGGGCTGGAATGCAGCTAGATGGCGCTACGGGCGTGGGTAGCCTCGCGCCAATGTGATAAAAAGCTAAACCAGGTGGCGTTGCGAGCCACCGTAATGGCGTGTGACGGCTGAGAAAACGCCAACAACAACGGGGGTCTGTGTGTCACCCACGGGTCGTCATAATCGTCGCGAATTTTTTTCCGTACGTCGCGATCTAAACAATAACGTTAGAGACACGGGAATCAGTAACAAAAGAATAAAGGCGAGAGTTTAACTTGAAGTGAGAATGACGAACACGAGTTTATTGCCGTCGTATCAACGTTTTGTGAATGGTGTACCGGTACCGTTGTTCCCGCGACGTGCATTTCGTCCTCGCGAGAAGTACCTCATACTCCTTGTGTTTTTGACGTTTGGTGTTGTTTGCTTCGGTACATTTTTCTTCTTGCCTGATTTTCGTAGTGGCAATGCCGGTGGCGCTGCGATCAACAGTGTTTATAGGGTTTATCAACGTATACAAAAGGCTGGACCGGAATTATTGATACCGGCCCCGCCACATACGATACTGGGTCCTATGGACCCTCATAAAAGGGGTCCTGGAAATCAGAACCATCTGATTCATGGACCTGGTTCTCATGCTGATTACGAAAACGAGGACGCGCATATTATTGCTGAGAAGCAAAAGCTCCAGGTCAAAATCTTTATTTAGTAAAAAAAAAAAAAACCAACAGAAAGTCGAGAAACCACCTCGAAGGACAACTTCTCGTCTCGAATCTTGTCGCTTTTCTTCTCCTTTTATCATTCTCTTTTTTCTTTCTCTTATCATTGAATCGGATCTCGTGATTGTTTATTTATTAAGTGCTCGCGATCAGTCCTCGATGTTTGTTCAGTTTTCTCTCACAATTCAAGTCCGACATGACCAGTCAGATTTGTCTCATCGCGAGTGAAGCAAAACCACAACAATGCGAATATTACTCTGCTGCGTCTGATCGAGACATCGAGTCAGCTGTTTCTGCGCTCTTGGCTTACACGCAGCTGTGACCTTTCACTATATCTATATACATACACGTGTATGCGTACGCAATCAGAAGACGTTTACTCGACGTTTATTCAAGTGTTCTCGCGACGTGCATCGAAATCAATGAAAATATTTGTTTTTTTTTTTTTATTTCCATGTTTGATCACATCGTTCAATATTTTGCTTTGAATAATTCATATCCATAAATGAATAATTTCCAGACACCGATATTTCGAGAATTTCCGTTTGTCATCATCGTTTAACATTTTAGAGGTCATTCCATCTCTTAGCTGCGCCTTTTTTTTCAGACCGACCATTTTTCCCATCAAATGAGATCATTTATAAAAAAAAGTGCAATAATTATTCAGAGGTTTATTTTATGATCGGAGGATTTTTCCTTAGACTTTTAGTTTTTCAAACCTTAGTCGATGGTTGACAAAAAATTCACTCGAGTGATTAACAAATTGTTTTTTTTTCTTCTTCATCATCGCTTGTTCAAGAGTATCGATGGAGGTGATGATAAAGAGATTTTTTTTCCACTTCCGCGATAGGAGAAGCAAACTCAATAGGAGAAGCAAAAAATTCGAAATTCGATCAAAAAGCTCGTTTATCGTCAATACGGTTTTACAAAAAAATTTGGAGAGAATGATTTTTCGCACCGGGAAGTTTGCGATTGTATCTTTCTACAGTTTGTGGTTGACTCTCGAAAGTACCTAGACAGGGGATCATCAATCGACTTACAAATTAGACCTTGATCCCACACCTAAACTACTGAAGTTGGGAAAATATCGTAATTAACTTTTTTATAGAAAAAATCATTTTTTACAATATCGGTCCAGTGGGTTTTTGTCCTATCTCGAACCGTTTTGACTCTATTCGTGGTAACAATCACCCGCAGAATTTTTATTTCATCAGGATACGGGTTGACAAAAAAATCGCATTAAACTTTTCGTATAACGTTAGTCGATGGCCTTGCTATCGACGTAGGCCTGTTTGCGTACAGATTCTCTGTTAATCTCGCATGTAGATCAGCTCGCGAAAGCCGTTAAGTTTTCTACAACTCTTTCCTCATCGATGCTCGTGCCAACCCAATTATATAGTACATCGCGATTAATTGCAATAATGTGGGCACTGTGTAGGCCTGTACGAATGAAGTTGGGTCGTTAATTCACAGAAACGAATGTTGAACCTTAAAGAGATTCATTGTGTGGTAGATGACGAGGCCAATTAACAACGATACGGTCATGTACGAACATAATAATTTCATTCAACTCACTCTCCTGGCACTAGTTACAGGCTCGATGCCAATGATGACATATACATTTTTATTTCGAAGCTTTCTTTTGCGTTTATGGATCTTCCGGATTTCCGGTAATACTTTTCCCCTATGGGAACGACCTTCGTTTTGCTGCAGCATTGTAATTGGTTGATTTCGAGGCGTGTCCTGAAATTGTTGCAGTGCCAATGAACACGTTACGTACTTTTGAACTCACATAATGTACCGACGGTCGGTAATAAGACCCTCGACATCACCAATTACGTTTTCACATTACGCATCGATGTTACGAGCCACAATTCGTTTCGAAATAGCGAGAGTTCCAGAAAATCGATTTTCCATTACCTGCACTATTCACTCTCAACCCGTAAACCGAAGTCATTATCGTCCGGTCTTCGCACGTTGCTTGATATTGGATTTAAAAAAAATTGTATAAAAATAAGAAAAAGAAAAAAAGATTCTCGTTCCGGAAGTACAACCTGACGATTGGCCATGCTTTTTTTTATAGATTTTTTCATTCATAACTGCGGGTGTGAAAAAGCAAAGACTCAAGTCCATGGAATTAGGGTATTTAAATAACGTTCATATATTAAGGGTCAACTAATATTAATATTAAGGGCTAAGGTGCACCTGGAATCACTAAAAATAGAGTCGGTTTCAATGATGCAGACAAAAAGCCGAAAAACTAATCTCCTCTTATCCGAAAAATTATTTTGTGGTTTATTAGCTTGTGAATTTCTTAGAGTCAAATAATAGCTCGGAAGTTTTTTTTTCAAGAACGGTAATTATTAAGGGCTTTCAACGTTTCTACATACCATTTTTCTTTTTGTTTAATTTCCGGATGAATGGAGAGGGGGTTTTGGGGAATGAGACTGCAGGGAAATTAACTCAGGGGAAGCATTAACTCGTACGATCTATATTTCCTATTTTCACGAGATACGATCTGCTTTAATGACAAGAGGAAATGAAAAAACGTGATTTCCCAGCTTTGGAAAGTTGGGATCTCCGGTGACGATGAATCGGCATGTCACTGACCCATTGACCTTTAATTTCGTTCTATTTTAACGTTTTCTTCGCCTCCAATAATAATGATATAAAATAGATATGAAATGCGAGTTTTTATTTCACTCTTGTCTTGTGATTTTTTGGAATTTTGTCATTTCCTGTTGGAATGGAAGTTCCGGGGAGAGAAAAAAGGAGAGAAATGCGAAAGGAAATGAGACCAAGTGTAAATTTATTATAGGCCAAAATAAACGAAGAGTATCAGCAACAAAAAACTCTGGAAAAACCTGAAGCGGCCGATGGTGAGGCGCGAGTTAATGCGTTCAGTAGTGTTTCTTCGTTAAACATCGATAAACTTCGGGGTCATGATCAAGAGGCCATTGAGACCGTGCCGCCGGCGTCAGCGGAAGCCTTCCCGGTGATCGTTGGAGGCGAAGACAAGGATCCCGTCGCCAAGGAACGTCGGAACAAAGTTAAAGAGGTGAGTCGTCAACGATTTCGTTCAGTAAATCGTAACGAATTAATTTTCAATACGAATTTCATTATTTTTTGCATTTCCGTCATTATTTCAAATGCGACGAAATTTTGATCGGTACCATGTGGTACCAGATCCCCGTTTTCCTTCTAATGATATATTTGAATATTCAGAACAGCAGTGAGATCGATTCGATGTTGAAGGTTCTTTGTTCGCGTTTGAATCGCCCACGTTAACTGTTCGACTTTCATTTACGGTCTTTACTGTATGCGAGTGCCCTCGTTTTTACCTCCTTCGTTCTTTTCTTATTACTGCACGCAAGTTGGCGCTCTCATTAACTTGAAAACTGGATCAACGCGCAAACGAGCCAGACCGAATGAAAAGACGCGAAAAACGTTATTTAATGCGCCCTTTTGCATGACCCTAAATTAACATGTGAAATTCAACCCGAATCGCAATTTAGGACGATTCCAAGGCCAAGTTGGCAGTGAGAGAATCTTGAAATAATTTTAACGGCCTTCTAACGCGGATATTACGGTAAGAAATAAAATGAAGACGGAAAGAAGATTTTTGTTTTGTTTTCTGTACCCATTTATAGGATTCGAGGGCCGAATAATTCGTGCTGACCTTCAGGATCTCATTTTCGGTTTGATACATTCAATTTCATCCATATTCGATTATAGAATCACTTGAAATCGTAGCCACTGGAGCGTGGGAGCAAATTGCTCGAACGTTTGCCAGTCGGTTTATTTCATGCTGGAAAAAAAAAAACGAATTATTTTTTCTACTTTATCGTTGTATCCGTTCTTTGATCATTCGACTAGCCTCGACGTTTTTAATCCATCGTGCAATAACGTTTTAATCCGCCGTGACATTAACGACCTGGAAAATCGACCCAGTCCTCTGTGGCTGATAAGTCTGGGTCACTGTCGTAATCATATATTGATAAAAAACGAAACATCCCAGTCAATTCCTAAATTTACAGTTTCGATGATTTATTATCGATTCCGTTTGTTTTTCAATCCTCGGCAGGCGATTAATTGGGCAAAATTGATGACTCTATAGTTGGAATGAGAAAAATTTCATTTTCTTATAAATTCGACGACAAAAATTTGTCACGAGCCCCGATTACAGGATTCCTCGAGAAATTCTCGACCGATTATCAATTTTTAGACAAGAATTGACCGAGCAAAGTTTCTCGAGCGATAAAACCTTGACGTGACCATCGGTGATTGTTACGATCAATCGGCGATCATTAAAATTTCACTAATCGGTAGCTCTGGCGAAAGCTAGACTCGTGGTAAATGTGAGGTAGCCGTTTGCGATACGTTTAGATTGGGAAGGTGAAGAAAATGTGAGAGAAACCAATGATGAAAGAGAGGATCTCGCTTTGCTGCTGGAAATTCGTGATCGCCGAGCCTCTGTACACGATTCCTGGAAAATAATGGACCGTGATGCGGATTCAAATTGAGCCACGAGTGCCCAGTAGTAGTTCAATCTCGCGAGACAATAAGCCCTAGCTGCTCTATATGCAAATTGGCACGATGAAAAACCAGAGTTTCGCTTTCGGCGTTCTCGTTCCGAGTCAGTTACGAACCAGAATCCATGTAAAGTACACGTACATACACATCCTTCCGTTTCTGTCAGCTCTTCGTTACATTTACAACATAAATTATACATAGAAAGCAAATAAGCTATATGGAGCTTAATGGGCGTCCATGAATTTGTTCGCTAAATGTCTGAGTTAAGCTTTTTTCTCCCTTGTCGTAGCTCAACTATGGAAATAGACGGCGAGTTTCAAAACATCAACAGCCGCTTCAGTAATTCGCTCAAATTTATATGGTACTAAAGTTTGCACCGTTCGAGTTAAACGAAAAATATTCTCCCCATTTATCTCTTGTTCAAATTGTGGAATCGCGTTAATTTTTCCCCGAAATTCGGTTCTTGATTTGCCAAATAATCGTCACACACGAACGCTGTATTTTTATTCTTGGCTCCGATTCCAAAAAATAGAATGAAGTAATGAATTCCGTTGCATTTCGACGACGCAACATCGTACATTTTTCATATGTCGACTTCGATATAATATTGATATTTCGGTCCCCCTCGCCCAATGCAACCATAATTATTTTATTCTCCTAAACATCGATTGCGTAAAAAGTGATTCATTGTTGCTACTGTACTTTGTCGTTGATTCTGAAGCTTTGAAACTGAAATGAAACCTGAATTCTCATGCTTCGGAACAAAAGATTCGAGTCCACTAAAAATGTGCATGTTTGTGCTAACAGTTTACGAATATACGATACTACATTGTAATGCTACGTCAGGTAGCAGGGAAATTGATAAATGTACGAAACGATTACTAATGAAGCAAGTCGACACACCGACTGTTTGAATTATGATTGATGCCTCGCATTCATGCCTTCCGTTCGTGCAAATACAACTCGGATTGTAAACCCACACACACACACACATATATCCAAGCCTCTAAATAGACATCCATATGTTACGAAACTTCAACGTACACATTGGGCTACGTGCTTGTCCCATTCAAGAGTGAAGCATTTTAGTGGAATACTCAAACAAATACATTGGACTTTTTATCTCGATAGAGCATGTCAAAGAATCTCTTTCGCGATATTGAATTGGTAAACAATTCGATATTTTGAAAATCATCCATTCCGGATGATTGACATTTGAATTGGTTGCCAAATTTTTTTTCAATTCATTGATTGACTAACGAAAACTCTTTCAATCAACTATCTGTAATTTATTGAAAAGCGTTTGAGTTATTGAATTTCAAACTTGGCTACAATAGCTGCTTCGCAGTCGTCAATTTAGTATCAATTTTTCAGGAATGAACACAAATTCCACGATTTTCATTGCCGTTTTCAAAATCCGTAGTCGTTGAGCGATATCAATCCGTTTCTTTGTTCTGTTCATCTCGCTAAGAGGTTTTTTACAAATTTTTCAGGTTGATATGCTTCCGAGAATTCTCTTTTTATGTTGCATACGTGACGAAGTTTGTGTAAAAGATTCGAAACTTTTTCCTATTCTGTTCCAGGGATATGAGAAAAGTGGATTTTTCTCAAACCTCTCAATTTTCGATTAGACATTTTTCTTGGAAGTTTTAATATTGATTTCATCAATATTTTGTCGAAATATTTTATTCGAATCAACTTGTGGAGGCGACTGTTACGAGATTCGTTCGTTAAGCGTCCTCTGTCCTTTAAACGCGGCTATGCATACACATAAAGTAAATCTATGTGGGTAAATATGTATTTGTGGGATTTCTACAGGTAGAGCTGCAATTATTGGCGTAGGGTACTGGAGAGTAACACAGGTTTATCCATCGTACTCTGGGTGATAGATCGAGCTACGTGTCTTTTATACTGTATTCACTCGTTCCACGACGATATTATCAACCGCGGCGCTTCTCTCGTCGACGCGTGTTCTCGCCAATCGCAAAACTTTTTCTTTCGACCTCACGATCATTCACTGACAAGTTTTTGCACACAGATTTCCTGATAAGCTGAGTGTACGATTATTCATCCGATTTATTTCCTCCTTCCATCATTTCGCGTACATTTATTTTTTCATCTCATGTTTGACGGATTTTTATTTCAGGGCATATCAATGTGCAATCTCGATGTTTTGGTGATAATGTAACCAGATTCATTCGCTTCCGAAGTTTGAAATCAAAACTTGATAATTTAATTCTAATTCCTTTCGCTATTTGGAATAAAATTCTTGAAAAACTTTTTTCTTTCGACCCGTTGAATAAACACTGCCTTAATGGTTGTGGACTTGATTATTTCCATTTTTTGTCACTAGTTTTTTTTCATTGAATTAGCAGGAAAAAAAACGGTCCTTGTATAATTTTCCTTTCCCATTTTTCTGCGTTCACGAACGTCCAGCGGGTTCAATAAACACTGATCAAAAGCCAAAGATTGAGTTAAGATTGTTCAGAAGGTTGTTCACTCGAAAATTTCTTGACATATCAGATCATTTTTCTCTCGAGTCATTTGTCACATACTTCGAGGACATTATGTGGGTAGGACAGTAGGCCAACGTGAATTTGTCCCGACAAAATGATACACTCAAAAAAAAAAAACGTCGCATGGAATACCCATGATCATTTGACGTCAAAACATTCATCCGGGAACAGCATTTTTTCTGGTGGTCTACGATCTGATGGGGCGAAAACAGCGTGGGAATTTATTATTTGTTACACAGTTTCTTTTTTTCGCACAGCTCGGCTCTCATCATTTTTAGTCTTTCCTATTTCGATGAATCTCCCTTCCCAAAAACGCGGTATTTTCAATATTCAAAAAATGCAAAATTCTCGTCTCTTTACAAAGCACGAGGAACTCCTGGAATTTTATACTATGTCGGTATATTTCTCGTTATGCAGGAAACAAATTAATTCATCAGCAATATTCGCAGAGAGCTTTTGCAAGTATTTGGGATTTGGGCATAAAAATGTGTAAAAGCTGTGGTGGGGTCAATGAAAACACTCGAACGATGTCCCAACGGATCTGTTATTTTATACAGGGAGAACATCAACGATAAGAACTCAGTGATTCGATGTTTGTTGGACGTAAAAGTGAACATTTTATTTTTTAATTATTGCCTGGAATTCAGACAGCCTATGATGCTGAATCGCTCGAGCAATTAGTCCCTTTTGGAATTCTGAATTGTGCTCTGATATGCGTGCATTAGTGAATATATCATGAATTCCCAATCCACCAGTGCAATCGTAAACGGATGCATGTTCCTACAGGGCCAACACGTTTTCACGCATCCATTTATTTCTATCGATAGATTTGTAAACAACGCCTAATTAACTTGTCTCTTCATTCCTAGTACTCAATTATTCTTTATTTGAATTTCACATACGACTAATGTGTATTTATTCAGTCATCCAATGAATGAAGTTGAAGAAGTTCGCGACGTTGGGATCCGACGAAAAATATTTATTTTCATTGATGATTTTTTCAATTTTAAAAATCATGCAAATTTTTCGAGCTCATATACGGATGGGTCGGAAAAATCGATCGTTTTATCATTAAAATTACATTCTGCATTTGAATAATATGCATCGCCACAACAACAAAAAAATACAATTTCGTTGCATTCCAACGGTGCTAACTTTACCGGCATGTCCAATGATTCGTTAACGAGAATTTTTCATTTCGCTCCTAGCCCGATGTCAACACGAACATTTGTTTTTATTAAAGCAACCGTGGTATCGTATTTTAATCAAATAACATTTTTTTGAGTTCTCTTTCGAGAGAACTAAAAAAATTCGGATGTGCTTAATTAAATGAGAAAATTACGAGGCGGTAAAATTTTGTTGTTCGATACGCAACATTTTTTTCGCAAAAAATTCGGAGCCCAGTATATGTCGTGGAACGAGTACAAGTTAAAAAATTGATAACGACTCGTTCAGTTAAATTGGACGGAAATCTATGGAGCGTAATTTGAACATTTTTAGGATTGAATTTATGTGGAACGCACATATATTTAACTTCAGTTTTTCACACGCTCAACTTATTTTATTTTTTATGAAACGTGTAGTAAACGGTAGGATACAATACGGCTTCGCATTTACGTACTCAACAGATAATCATTAAATTTATCAGCATGTAGAGTAATTATATCGGGATATAGATTGGTGATTCGCTTATGAATGCTATCGCAGTATGATCCGATAGTAAAAGTAACAAACGTGGAATTATAATAATGCCCGGTAATCCATAAATCGTTGACATTACAAACAATTCCTGAATTGATGGCAAGCTTTCAGCGCTTATAATTGCCTGGGTCATACGGAGATAAGGGTTTAATGCCTTTGCCAACAGAAAACAAATGTCCCTGTTTCGCCAGTGAGGGATACGATTTCAATATATTAATGGCAGCTATTACGAAGATCATAGGGAAGAGAAAAAAAAAACAAAGTGCAATCGTGATTATAAAAAAAAAAATATATATATATATTTCGTTTTGCTCAATTCGTTATCAATCAGTCAATTTCTAGTGCGTATAGAAAAACGTTGAATGAACTCTATTCGCATCGAATGTAAATCCGTCCTATTCGGCATTCCGCATTTTCGCTGTGTATCTCTGAAGTGTGTGCGTACATTAAATATCATAGTACGTTCTACAATGTTACTGGAGCGAATCAATTAGGCAAATGGGACGTTTTTTTATTTGCCTTCGAAAACGAAGCTCCACGCATACAGCATCGTCGCATTGTAACAATCATTCGTGTTCACTATATTCCCATCCCTTTGTTTGAACACCAAGAAATAAAAAAAAAGGAATAATAGAACATGCACTCATGAAATATTAATACGACAAAACGAGAGGCTCGCTACTGCGCTTGTTGCAATCAGCAAAGTTCGGTGCAATATCTGTTTGGCGGAATCGGTAATCCTCTATCAGAAATATCGTTGATCAAGCTCCGATGACGATGTCATACGCACATTATCATGTTCAAAGCTCGGGCTGTATCAAATGCAGTAAGAAATTGCGAAAGGATATTTTTCCTATTATTTCTTGTCATGCGAAAATCTCCATTTTCGTTGCAACACTTTTTATTGTTCTGATTGGAGAATCATAAAAAGAAGATGGTTTTCTGGAAAAACGAGATCAGATTCGAAAAGAAAATGAATTTTCAATGGTTTTGATGTAATTTTGATTACGAAAATTCGCGTCAGACGTTTTGTCAGCGCAGCGATAGGGAATGGTGCATCAACCCCTGTCATGGATAACGCGAGAGCCAGCGTCGTTGCCTGATTGCAGACTCTTGTTGTATCATCGAGGTCCAATTGTTTCGTCGTAATTCCGAAGCCTAGCTGACGCATTTTGTGCATTGGATATATAGTATATCTGGCTCATTTTCGCCATATATTCCAGGGCTTTACACACAAGGATATTTCACTGACTCACACTCCGGCAAAGTCGTTGTCGGACACAGCCGAACCGTACGAGCGAAATGTTCGAACGCAAATAGTTCCGCGCAGACAACTATCGCCAAACTCATGTTATTATACCGGATTCATGGAAGTGCGTATACGCACCTGCAACTTGCATACATTTGCTCTTGGTATCACAGTTTGAATTATTCCTAGATTCCATTGGTTTAGAACGATTTAGTTAGCAAACCTGAAACCTTATCAAACACAATGTACAATGCTTGCTGCAGGGAGAGTTACACATACTAGCGCACATAGTGCCGATAACACTTTGCATATACAGCTTAGGGCTTTTCAACGAACTAAGGCTATGGTTTTGTGCATCATAACGGCTCGTTGGAAGCCTTGACTTGCTTCTGGTACTCTTGTAGTTGCTAGGGAGAAAAAGTCCTCACAGCAAACAGAAAAGCAATCAGTCGGATCAATCCAAATTCGCTAGCTTGAACGAAGGATTTTGTTTTCGTTTTTGTGGTGGTTCCGCCTGATTGTTCGTTCTTCCCCGAGGACGTGAATCATTAGCTTTTTAATAATTTTTACTCCGCTGCTCATACGTTGGGAGGGTTGACACTTTTTTTCTGTGAGACTGGTATAAAATCAAGTTCATTAGCCCATTTTTGCAGTGATTTTTGCAGGGCTGGCATTATTATTTAAAATGAAAACATGGAAAGTGATTCGAACTGATGGACTTTGAACATTTTTTTTATAGACTACGGTTTTTCGACTCGATGAAAAATCCATTTATATTAAAAAGTTAAATGGCGCGATCGTAATTGTTTATTGCGTGAATCGTGGTCATTGCAACGTTAAGTTTTGATCCCGCAAGCTTGGAAAACTATGAATAATGGAATGAACACGCTGAATGTAAAATGAATGAATCCGGAATGGGATTTTGTTAGCACCTTCAATTTTCAGTTGATTAATGCCGAAAATTTGCATTGAGATATCGACGTTGTTATATTTTCCATTATGGCGAAAACATCGTTTTATTGAAGGAAAAAAAAGTATGGAAAATAAATAAAATGGAATGCATAAAAAGCACTTCATGCACACAAATTCAATCGAGAGACTGGAAACTCGGTCGATCGTTACGTCGTTAGTAATCAGTGAGGTATGGAGAAAGGATACGACAAAAAAGAATGAACCTGGAACACCAACAAACACAGAGTGCAGCATATATATTCACGCAGTCCTTTTATACCCCATCAGCACCGATTCTGTAGTGTAAACAATTTTGTCAGTACAAGCTCACGGGAGCAATAGCGCCATCAGGAGTTCGGCAGCAGTCTGGACGCTACCGAGCATTCAGGCACAAAGGACCAGAGTGCTCGCGGCACACACAGACGATCGTGAAACGAGGGGATAACGACGTTTCTCGATAATTATTTTACTTGGAGTGCACTGCAGTTGTATAAATCGAAAGAGAGAGAAACCGCGACAGGGGTAGAGCGAGACGATGAATATGGCAGACAGACGAAACGGTGATAGCGGATGAACAGGAACATTGGATTTTCCACGAATGCCTAGAAATAGTAGACGCCGTCATATACATTCGTACGTACAGACCTGTACGCCAATGTAAAACTGACGGCGTTTGAATTCTCAAGTTTCCGATATTTTCTTATTCTTTTCGTATTTCGGTTAATTTTTATTTAGGTCTGGGGAAAACTTGTGATAATCGGTTTTAAAATGATTAGTGATTTCACTCCAAATATTGATTCTCGTTTAACGTCCGATTAAATATCTTTTTCGAATTGCAAACTGAAATACAATTCTTTTTCTAAAAGTGATCTACCTTAGCAGTACTATGCCTCCAAATTTGACCTAAAAATATACAAAAATCACGGAGTTATAATTTTTTTAGTCAAAAAATCTATTTTCTCCGTTTCCACATATTCTTGAATTTTCTAAAATAACTTGGCATTCGATTCCTTATTCAGAAATTTTTCAACTATTATCTGCTATGATCGAAATACCGTCTGTAATTTTTTGAGCCTCCTCGAATTGATAATTCGACCAGAATACTGTTCGGAAAAAGTTAACGGTATGGATTCTCCCAGCGAGGCAACCAAGAAGAATAAGGGGCCTGAACGTCCTATATCGTTTGCGGGGTTCATAGGAAGAGATGCGAGTATGAGAATCTATGTGGAAAAAGGTTTACAAAAGAGACAAAATACGTTCATTCACGAGGAAAAGATACAACAGTTTTGACCGTCAGAGTCTCCGACTTTGGGTGCTGGACATGGAGGTCTTTATTTTTAGTCGTTGGATGTGAAACGTCTGTTCCGCAACCGTATTGAATACTAATTCTCCGTGGGAGTAAAAGAAAAAAATGATTGACAGCATTAAAATTGATCTAACAAATGTCCAACCAAAAATTCCGCGATTTATAGACCAATAAACAAAACTCGTTTCCTTGGCATTGGATGGATATAAATGTTAGCACCGAAGATTCAAAATCATATGTTATCGTAACTCCCAGATCTTTCAACGAGTATAAAAACATTTTATTCTTACCACACGTTGGAGCAAAAGTCCTGCACAAAATGATCAATGATATTGATATTGGACAAGTTCTTCTATGGACATACGTATTATATACATGTGCGGGAAGAAGCAAGAGCTTGGGTGGAGCTGATAGGTGAACATTTATAGATGTAGATCGTTCAGCAAGAAATTTATCTCTTTGCATGTATAATCTTTCTTTCTTTTCTTCGTCTCCTGCTTCTTTCCTTTTTGCTTCTTCTGCCATTGAAGAACGCGTGCCCACACAAAATGAGAATATGATATCTCTCGTATGATGCCTTTCCAATGTTATACTTCTGTGCTTTTCCCCTCGCACGTGTGTTTAGAGATATCCATGCAATACATGTGAAGCGACACTCTGGGGATACGTCTTTCGAATTATTTGAATGCGAAAGGGCGAATGAAGTTGGTTTCAGGATAGATTTGACGACGTTCTGCCAGTAGACGACTGATAAATCGGTAAATGCTGCTACATACCGGGTGCTCCATGGTCAATGACGATCATCTGAATTCCCCCATGTATGACGACCCCATGTATGTTTTGGTGTCTAGTAAGAAAACGGTAAGAGATAAAGCAAAAACGCATGGGACTACTTCGGTAGACCAGAAGGTTTCCTAGGAAACTGTGCCGAGAAATTATTTCTTATCTCCAATATTTTGGTCCTGAGAGCACCCCGAAATCAGACCAGGTTTCCAAGTGTCACGAGAAAGCCTATGCTCTCATTTGAACTTTGAACAAAAAATCATGCACCCTTGATAGATCTTTGTTTCATTTTCAACAGTTCATTTTTTTCAGTATTTAGTGTTAAGCTCGACCTTAAGAGACACGCCCATAGTTTCTGTAGTAGGACACCTTATATACGGTGTGTATGTAAAGGAAAGGGTGCACACGTCTCGCCTCCCATTTCCTATCGGTATGACATATGCATAAATTGCCTAAGGGAATCCAGCGAGATATCGCTTTGGATACGAGCGACCATCGGTTTTACCGAGGCACAAATGGTGTGTGCACTACCACAAGGCTCGTAAAGAAACCGATTTTAATATTTCGACGCTTATAAATATGTGCCAATATATGTGCAATAGTAAATACGATATTTATATGTATACATAAGTAATACACGTGTCGTGTATACGAAGTTCAGTCCGTACGTATATCCAGCGAGAAATATACAACAGAACGTACACCGGGTGTCCCATTGTAATTTTCTACGTGCCACACAGACCGAAAAATCGGTTCTAGTGTTTTTTGCATCTTCGTATACAAGTAAACGATGGATCATAGTTCAACGTCCCTTGGTATAGGTTCGCCAAATGCCATTACGCGCAAAATGCGTTAAAATTTTTATCGAACGTTATATAACCGGTTGTTCGTAATGATTTTCGTCGAAGAGGTGCGAGTGAGACAGACCGAACACAGCACTTTGAATCTCTTGGCCATGCATCTCGCACGAGTACACAGCTCTTATATATCGCGTATGGATACGTAGATATATGAGCTTGCTTGTGTATTACAACGTGTGGGCCATGGGGCTGTGGGGATTTGAAAAATTGCAAATCGAATGTAGCCGCCATGCAGCGGCTCGTGCTCGCCGCATCGTTTAAGGCGCGGAGAGCGGAAGCGGGAAAAGGGGGAGGCAGCACCTATAACGGACGAACGGATATTACCCGAGGAAGAATTCTTATACCCATTTCTGTGACAAACATTTTTTCGCGCCCTAATATTTCTGCTGATTCGATACCGTCCAAGTGAATTCACACCGTGAATGTTGCGACATTGACGGTGAATGCTTGAGCGCGCAATGAAGCGATTGTCGATATATATTCTAGCATGAATATTGAAAAAAGGGAGTTACTGCCTCGAAACAAGTGGAAACGAAATCATTTATGAAAATCGTATGTAAATTTCTCTGGAGAACGTTTCATGGTTTTTAATCGTATGGCAATCATTTTTTAAATTGCAGATAAGTAAAACGGGAATTTCATATCCGCAGCGTTTATGATTTAAAATAAGGAGGAAATGCAGCGGTTTTCGAAAAATGTTGACCTGTTCAAAGAACAGGAATTCATTTTTGAACGTCTTTTTTTTAAATCAAATATTAAAATTGTACAGAATGACGTCATAGGCATTAGGTAGCGAGGATCATAACGCCTGTAACGTGACGACATGAAACTTGAAGCCTCTGGGTTGCTACCGAACAAAACGTACATCTCGGTTCTATTAAATAATGGTACGGCAGCGTGTTAATTTGAACATGGATGTCAAGATTAAATAACAGTCACGACGGCTTTTAGTTTCGACTGATCCATTACCATTGACGATGATAAGTCTGTCATAAAATTGATAGACGATCGCACTTTAACCTGAGCGCGTTGACTTTGTAACAAGGCTTTCATTGACAGCAAAATCCATTGATCCAAATCTCTTGGATGGTTTGGAGGTATGTTGTGTACGAGCAGAGGGCTAAGTGACTGAAACAGAGAAAGAGGAGGAACGTAATATCCATATTGACTCATACATCTTCGTTGTGTGTAAAAGCTTGAGAGAGTAGCATGGGATTACAGAAATGAAAATGGATCGAAAAGGGTTGTACCTTTGTGCAGGGCAAAATGCCATTCGTTGTAACAGTTGGAGAGTAATGTAGAAGCTTTGTGTAGTCCAGTGTAACTATAGCGAAGGATGAAAAGGTGGGAAGTGCGGAATGGGCAAATGCGTGCATTTCAATAATGCACTCATGGATCCAAGGGGTAATTACACTATCACTCTGTGATCAACTACCCTTTTCTATGTCACTCTGTTCCTGTCTCGCTCTTTCTGTTAGGAAGCTGGCTGCTACTGCTCCGGCTCTTTATATTCCCATAATGTGCGCTCGACACATCATTTCGTCTCATTTTGTCTGTACAAACTCTCGCTCTGTAGGAGCGAGCTTGAACAATCACTCAACGAGTGCACGGACTGTTCGTTTCCCGAAATAATTGTGAAAATGAGTGGAGAGACAAAGAGGGAAATGTGAATGTGGTTTTATATAAAATAGTCTTTCTCTCAAACGACACGTAAATCGGGGCAAACATATTAAGCGAAAACACGAGATAGGGATCGAAATATATGGTTGGTCATAGGATAGAGCGAGATAAAGAGGTCACCCAGAATCGCAGAGGGCGCAATGTGTACTATCGCATTTTGCTCGTTCATTGGCAGTACCGTGGATGAAACCGGGATTTTAATATTTATTTTACCATTCATCGGACGTTGGCCCGTACTCACGGACACGCACATAAATCGTGGTCTCGTTTTACGGAGGGCCAAACTTTTCGAAGTGCTAGATTATCCTATGTACATCACTATGTATTTAGATATGCATAAAAATCTCTAGGTAAACGAAACTATATATTCGTTTGTCTCTTTTGTATATAGGCACGTACGTACAGTCTTGGCCAAAAGTGTCAGGAACTGTGTGAGCTGTCCGTCTGGAAGAAAAAATGAAATATCTCAGTGAAAAATGACCGAAGACCAATTGAGTGAAGCTGCTTCGAAGCGGATTATTGTGGGTTTATTTTGCGCCCTCATTTCTCCCCGTTCATTTGCTGCCGCGAAGTACGTCATTTTTTGGATTCCGATTTTTTTTCGTCACTGATTTCGGTGTTGGACATCGAAATGGCAGAAATTTCATGATTTTTTGATGGTGCCTTGAAAAAAGACTCCACTGGCTTCAATTTCATATTTGGGAAATTTTTCTGCGACTTTGTTTCCCGAGATATTCCTTTTTTTTTCCCGGGCAGGAAATGTACTCGGTGCCTAATACTTTTGGCCGAGGTTGTACATAGTTGTGAGTATGTATTATGTGCGTTTCATATAGGACATTACCGTTTTCGTATGTGGATAGTTCGTACGAATTCATCGGAGCCTGAACCGCAATGCCGTCAATTAAATAGTGCGGTGGGGTGTTGAATGAAAATCGTTCCATTTCGCCAAGTCCGATATCCATATATCGAAGTAATCATCCTGATAGGATGACCTATCCCGATACATTACCTTACGAAGTATTTACCATATTTTATGAGAGCGATTTATCCAACGAACCATCCAAATTAGAGGCGACAATTTTATTTTTTCCCAAGTATATCGTTCCATATGTGTGGTGCTCGAACTGTTCATAAATCGATCTTAATGCCTGCTTAACTAAAGGGGATCGTGATTGAATTCTTATTATAGTTTCCTGAACTCGGGCAACTTGGTTATGTCGAACGTTTGAAAGACACAACAAAGTGTTCGTTGGTCGTAATTATGCTCGTGAACAATAAAATTTCACTTTTCAAATTGTTTATCATCTATTGAAAAAATGCTCTGTTAAGTTTTGGCGCGAGTCACTATTCGATTCGGAATTATAATCTGAATTTATTTATCATGCCAACGAAACGAACTAGTTTTCTTTCTCAAACAGTGACAATTCGGCGGGGGAAAATCGGCTTAGGGAAATTTGCTCATTGTATCGTTTTAGATCTGATTCGTCAATCAGATTTTCAGTTTATCACGGCAAGGAAAAAATGGATTGGCTCTGTTGTCAACGTATAGATTTCCAACCAAAAAAAGGAACAGTCCTTTTTATCTTTCGTTTTACCGACAGCAGATCGAAAGCGTCTCTGCGGTGGAAAATTTTCCGTAAGAGAGAGAAAGAAAGCTCGAGATACGCGGTTAGGGTGGAAAGCACCAGCTGGAATATGCGCGAGGAATGTTGTCGGTGGAGCGCCTTGAATCCCACGAAATCCACGAGATATACCAAAGATGGCACCTGGACCACGAATTCTCAGAGCCTTTCGTCACTATATAGATATCTGGTACACGGTCGATTGGTTGCAGTCTCTACGTTCCTTCTCTTCTCGCTCTCCCGCACTCTCTTCTCACTCCATACACCTCCACTTCCGGTTTTCCCTCGAATATTAATGTCTATCTTTACGAGAGGGTGATAAGCGCATAGCGACGAGCACAAAATTCCCTCACTCTATCTTCCTCCGACCTCCTCTCTTTTATCCACATCGAGTTATCGTACAAATACATGGGGCATTCTTGATTGAATCTACAACTATTCAAGCCCCATTCATATCTTTGCGCCCCAAAAAATAATGAAATTTTGGTTCGAATAGTTTTTGTTACGAGCAGAAAAGTTGACATTTCAAAAAACGATGGAATCAATTTGAAATATGAGAGAATCTGGAATTTTTATTTATATGACCAACTGAGCGATTTAAACACGGAAAAAAATATGGCATGAAAAATTTCGGGAACTCTTTAATCTTTCGATCATTATACTGGCATTTGCTGCAGAATTGTTTTCGAGTAAAAATTGGGAACCAAAAATTCTGACACGATGCAACGTTCGCTTTATTTATTACTGGTCATTCAAATTGTTGAATTTTTCAAGGGTCTATTTGGAGATCAAATATCATTTCCGAGTAGAAGTTTTGAAATGACTGCAGCTGTACGAAAATTTCCAAGATTTCAAGTGCTAATGTTCATAGAGGAAAAAGTAATAATTCTGTGGAAATGTTTAAGTCGTCTTGGGATTGTTGATAAATTTAGGATTTCTCAATAAAACATGGAAGGTCTCGTGCATACCCATCCCGTCGCATAGCTACTCATCGCGTTAACCCACCGGCTGGCTCCTCTCGCGGTGTATTTCGCCTCGTTACTTCGTAATCTCGATAACACTCGCTACCCGATTAACCGCTCATTTGGTATTGCGACGACGACGAAGCTCTTCTTCAGTTCCATATCGTCGTCTATTCCACCTTGATATCATTAATTTGTCATTAATTTTCTTCAGGATCTATTCCGCCATGAGAATTTATATTCAGAGGTTAAAAACAAGGGAGGAAAAAATGATTCATTAACTTGTTAATAGTTCCGATTATTTATGATATAGACAATTTATCTCCGATATCTTTACAAATAAACGAATCTTGAAAAATTATTAAAAAAATCAATCAATTTCTTTCAAGAGGACAGTGGAATATGAAAATATAACCCTAGATGAATTAAAAATTTGGACGTCTTAATTAGTCGGTCTGTTGGATTGATAATTGAAGGAAAAATCTGGAAATACTCAAAAATGATAAGATAAAAATTAACAGTTTTTTACAGTTGAGTAAATGTTCGTTTTGGAGGTTTGTGCAGTTCCGATCAGACCATCGGCTTGCTGATGAAACTTTATTCGATCCGTGGATATACGAAACTAAATTGGAGGGACAATATTGATACGAAATCGAGGATGTTATATCTCGAGTGTGGAAGGTACAATGAAGATCCGGAGTTTCACTTTGTGCTACGGTACTTCAATCAATAATTGCATTTTCATGGGTGTGTGTTCGTGTGTTCTTCGAGTTGAGCGATAAAGCACGGACGACCTCTTTCTGCTGCACATTTCGTTTATCTTTTCTATCCTGCGCCATCTTTTCATATTCGTCACGATTCCTGAGCTCACACTGTAACGAATTGAATAATTCTGTATCTACCGTCTGAGAACGGTGACGAGCTCACCGCACTATAAATTCTGAGATAATGGGATCATACCACAGCGAGTTTTAAATTCATCTGGTCGGAGTTGAATCGTGCGACCCCAGAGGACTGTTCCTTTCATTTCTGCCAGAATGTGAAAATTCCGAGCGTCAGCGTTCTCAAAATATTGACTGGGACTCATTCCAGGATTAATGAAATTAAAGAAACAGACAACCCCATAAACCCAAAAATCACATCCATTGAAGCAAAAAAATTGACGCTCAGTTCCCGACTAAATGAAGTTAACAAAAGACTATCGTTTTGGTTCTCAATTGTTTTTTTTTCCAAAACTGCTGGGAAATAGCAGTCTTCGCCCTTTGACTCCTCCCAAAATTACGATCTTTCCGCATCACGAATCTTGGTGCGATGAATGTGTCTACGAATGTATGCTTCTCGCATTCCCGTTGCTAAACCAACGATCGATATTGTTACTGGCTGAAGCGGTACTGAGAGAAAAATTCCACTTCAAGGAATGTGGGAGTTTGTATACATATAGATATGCGTAGTGGAGACATATTCCTTGATATACTTCAAGCAATATACTGTAACAAGGGTAGCCAGTTCTGAATATCTATATATATGTATACATATATGAAGAGTATACTCTATAGCGATGTGTACCTCTATAAAGCTCGGAAAGAGCTATGAATATTCGACAAAGTGGATGAACCCAGCACCGAGTTAGTACAAGCGAAATTGCTCGTGGAAAAAGGGCTCTCGGTACAAAAAAAAACAATATTGGGTTTTGTTGCGTCTACAGATATCCGTTAGGTTAGGGTTCGTTGATCAATGTCGATCAATAAATCGAAAAAGCGAAATATCTTTCAAGTTATACTGTAGGGCATGATGAAGAATTCACGTGGAATAAAAACGAGATAGCTCATTTAGAGAATAAGATGAAAAAATCAAATTTCTATTTGTTGTTCATCAGTCAACGTACGAATACATAATGATGACTGAGCTATGCACTTATCAAAGTCTCTGGACTTTTTATCTGTCAAGATAACGTGTTCGCCTGTACCAGCTATAATATTCCTTCCCTGAAACGCTGATAGAGTTGATTTTCGTATTGTAGGTGTCAATCTTCTCTGTGCTGTTGTCGAAGAAACGATTGAACGGAAAACTGTTTTTTTAGGGCTAAAAGTGCAGCAAATTTTGAATTACTATGTGAATGTCGATAATATTGAATAATTATGAAGTAAGTGGCTGCATGGGTAAACATTTTGATGGCGGTTCTAATATTTTCCCTCTGAAAAAGATTCGGAATCGATGTTATCATGCTTTGATGGCTTCCATTGATATTGATCCTTGGACGATGGGAAAGATTATGATGTTGAAAGATTTGGTCGAAAAGATGATGAGAGCTTCATGAATTTAGCTCGGAAGGTGTTTCTTCTGATTCCTTTTGAATTCCGCGGACCAGAAGCAGCGGTGATCGAAATGTGAAGCCGATAACTTTTTTGTATCGGAGGACAAAAGGGAGAGAGAGAGGGAAATAGATGAGTCCGCGAAAAGAGAAGGTAATAATAACGCATGCTGCCAGAAAAACGTCGCTTCAAATACCTGGTTATATTGACTTCCATCGCGTCTATATGCCATTGGAGTATAATGTACTGAGAAAGATAGAGAAAAAGTGAGAGAGCGAGAGGGAAGATGGTTTGCTCGCGCGTACCAAAAGTCATTCTTCAATGTCGGTTCGGTACGTCGCACGTCACAGAAAACGAAAGATAACAGTCGTGTCGCAGCGCCCCTTTCCCTTCCTCTTTCTCTTCTAACTCTTCATCTTCCATTGGTTCTCTTAGTCTTTCGCGTTGGACCGACGTTCTTTTTTCGAACTCTCATTCCGCGTCATTCTCTCTTTCTACATCCCGATGGGAATATATAAGAAATTACAAGATGCTTACCCAAGTTGTGAAGGCTAATGGTTACTCCGCGATTTCAGCTCGGAGCAACCATAAAGAGGTCCGCTTGTTCGCGCACCAGAGATGAACCTCGCTCACGAGAATCCTTTCACACAGCTTGTGTAGATTCCCTGTATATATGTGGGATTGTATGTATATGTGCCCTGAATCACCAACCAAACTGACAAGTGACGTATACGGACGGACGCTAATGCTCTCTTTCCCTCCGTCTCCACCTTTCCTCGCATCTTCTTCTTCTTCGCCTTCGCATGGTATCAACTGGGACATTCCTACACGATCTGTTCTGTATAACAGCAGCTCAAGGAACACATCAAAAGTATCTCTGTCTCAGAATAACTTTCCCCCATTTTCTGCCTTGCGGATGCTTTTACCAATGTTTACCGATTGCCTTGTTCACAATTGGATCACTCGCTTCCATGCATCCAATATTCGCTGCAAAATTGTCAATGTTTATGTAGCCTGTGGTGCTGCTTTCACTTCAATCAGATACGAAACGTTTTTCGTTTCATCCCTCCCCACTGAGATCAAGCGATATCTTGTATTGATGGGCGCTATCAACTTGTGAATTTCGTATTATCATTGAGAGTTCGAAAATAACCAATTCGCTCCTTGGAGACAATGCTGATAATCCCTGCAGAGATTTGAATAGATGAAGCGCAACTTTTATAACGATGAGTGAAGTAGAAAGGTAATAATCCATTCTTCAATACGAAGATCCCCTTCCTTTTATGCCACAATAAGAATATGTGTCAAAGGTGAATGGGCTGATCATCGAATAATAAAAAACAAAAATTTTTTTGCGGTGCTACAATATTTTTTATCTTCGATATCGCTTTGAGATACAACGGAAATCGTTGGAGCTTGTTCCGAACGGAATTTATCGCCTCTGCCTTCCTATCTCAATAAAATCGATTGATCGTCACGATTCTGTAGCAACCTGAAGCTGCACTCGCATCTTGTTAGAGAGAAATGATGATAAGTTCTAAGGTTTTGTAAGCAATTGCTTGAAGACGGAAGAAGAGAACAATGTTACTACAAACGTTTTACGATTGCGATCATGAGCGTCAAATTACATCATCAAACAAGGACGAGGGAGAGAAAAAGATGCAGAGTGCAGAGAGAAGTAGGGAATCCAGCTCCGATGTAGGACCGAGGTTTTCTCATAATAGACAGTCCCTGAAAGGCGAATCTGTCAGCCGTCCTTACTATCTTGCTGTACTCGAGCATGATGGTACACAACCTGGCACGGCAATGGATCTATTTATATTCAATATAACACTTGGATCGCAACGAGTAATACCGTAGGGACTTGGATCCATTTCCTATCCCCCTCAATATTTTATGTTTTGCAGCTATAAATTTTCAATGTTCCTTCTCGCTCGTAAATATTCTACCCGACTGACATGTTAGTCAGGGCCTTATTTATTTGTGCTGAAGTACAGAAACGAGAGCTCCTCTCATTTTTCCCCTTTTCGGTACGATGGGGCACTGGAGTACTGGAACCACACGAATATCGAAATCTCGCTACCCATCGAGTCGGCACAATCAAAAAGCTCCATGAACGAGAAACTGCGCTGATGGACTACCGAATTTCCAGCTGGTGATGGTGAAACTCTCTCTCATAATTTCACAGAGCCTTTGCACTGTTCGGTGATACATAAATTTGCCTAACGGATTTCCCCATCTCCCGGTCTTTGGATCTACGGAAATTGGTACTCTCCCAGCTCCGCAATAACATCACTTCCACGAATGGAATTCAACGGACTTTCCATTCTCCTCTGATTTTCTGAACGAATAGAACTTCACCCCTGTGCACGGAAAAGTACGAAGTCATTTCCCATTTTACGGTGCTTCGTTGACATTAAATTGTAACAAACGAGCCTTGACAATACTAGCAATCCATTCATCGAATTTGACTATGGCATGTTGTTGTTTTCATCATAATAATGGAAAGACGCGGAGAAGAGATAAAAGCAATTGAGAAAAAGTCTGGATTTAGCTAAAGACTTTTTCGGGTTCTGATTGCTCCCTGGTTTCTCATTTGGCTCTGGTGTTTTTAAAAATTTATTAAGTGAATGATACAGAATTCATCGGTTTTCACCAGAAATCAACGTTTTGGTCGAATTTAATTCTACGCAAACGTTGAGATCACTGTAGGTGGACAACTGTCAAAGCAAAGGAGGAGGCACCAAGATAGATTGAAAGATTGATAGAAACGGAATTGTTCATGTAAATTCACTTACTTTAAAATGCTGAATAAACTGAATAATCACTTGGAACTGCTAAATACCAAGAGGGTGAATGCCTATTGTTCTCAATGATGTATGAAACAGGCAGACCTAGAACAAGAGATGAAAAGACACAACGTCTACACAAAGTAAACAAAGTCAACCATAAGTGCACACCGTGAAGTACTTGTTAACGGGAATAAGACTTGTTGAGACGGATGGCCTGTGCTAGCCGTACGTTGGGTGTATACGCTGCTTTGTATTTTCAAGTATGTAGCAGGTGATAACAGGAGAAATATTTCTCTGCAAATCTCCATTTTTTCTACTCCAGACGAGCTCCGAAGTGCTCGGGGAGGAAACAGAATACGACAAATTCTAAAAAACTTTCTCATTAGTATCTGAGCTCTACGCGCAAAGTTCGGGAACACTAAATTTACTATGGAATACCCGGACGAAACGTCTTTGAGGAAGCTAGTTTGTTAAAGCCGATGAGCCACACAGGTACCCGGACTGCAGCTCTCCATGCTCGTTGACAAATACCGTATCAAAATTGTGTCCTCTGCTATAAAAAAGAATGAGTTTTTGTTGCATTCCAACCATGTGAACTTCATGATCGTCTGGACAATCGTTTGCGCATGAGGGTTACTCGACGAAATGGTTTAGATCATGTTTTATGCCTAAGAATATAAGAAACAACCTTCAAATGGTGTTCTTTCACGCAGCAACACCATTAGAATCGTGCTGATTAACGAGCCTGATCAATAGTTAGGGAGAGTTGTTGTAGAAGGTAGAACTTGCACTATCCATTGAGCGTTCAGAGCTCCGAGGACAAAGGATATATACACATATATATATATATATGTATGTGCAAACTAAATATACTGTAATAGTATTAAAGTTTGCGTAACACAGAACTGGAGAGTACAATGCTGTAACAAGGGCGAAGAACGTAGTCGGCAACAACGTGTGCGCGTACATGTTGTTGCAGACCGAGGACAAACTTGGTTGTAGGCGAAGAAGGAAGCGTGACATTAGTTTCTTCTCGTTTGAACATACCTCGGAGTACACAAAGATAATAACGGTATGTGTGTGTGTTATGTATGCGGCTTAAGGACAAGTATCTTCGGGTTGTTACATAGTTGTTGGCGTGAGGGAGCAGCACCCAACCTTTTCATCGTTTGAGTCAGGAGGAACGTAGGTGAACGGAATTTGCAAATGGATGTTCTGGAATGCAAAGTAGCTGCGCGGACTGCACACTCGACAATGGCACGAATGTTTGTACAGACTCGTGCGTATCCCTAGTTGCAAGCAGACACTCTTTTTTTCTTGTTTTTTGGCTAACCCAGCTTTTCCTTGATTCGTCATGGCACGAAAGGGTTCCGTTTCTTTTGGCCACAGTGAGAGCAGCAACCGTTGGTCCGCATTCCATGAATGAAGATGTTTTTCTTCCGGGTCCAGGCGAATCGTTGGATTCTTCTTCCTTTTATTTTCCGTTTTTCCCAGTTCTCTTTTGCTGATATTTTGGCCGACTGCTATTTGGTCTGACTGCTTCGGACCTTTCTGGTCAAAATTGTTCGGGTCGACGATACGTCTGGACATACGCGGTCCCGAAGCAGTCTTTGTATCTACAGTTGGAACAGTATTCTTATAGCGTCTATTCCCTACTATTGTCATCCTAAGCGTCTGCCTCAATGATCTCTAACCTGTTCTATTCAGAATTCAGATTCTTTTTGCTATGGAATGCAATAATGGTCGTGCGGATATTTGCGAGTAGATGAAAGATGTTGCTAGCTTTGTGAATGAGCTCTGAGCTATAGATGCCTGGTAAATAAAAAGGCAGAGTGTACTTTTCGTATAGGTTAGGGTAATGGTGAGAGAGGCCAGTACTGTGAGCTCGCGAGCTCGTGGCAAGGAATTGCAGCGCTATTGATACTATATCTATCAGCATTTTTTCTCTGGTCTCTCTGGGGAAGACAATGAAGGAAGGGACGATACAACAGGGCTCATGAAGCACACTTTAATATTCCTAGGGTAGTGACAGAGCTGCTTGGGCTCTCTCGTTCACTCGGAAACCAGACGACAAGGCTACATATAACGCTCTTGTTACACCCTCCGAGAAAGATAGAGGAAAAGATTCGCTCACGCCCGGAGCGGCTCGTGAGCCAGATTGCAATCCCAATAGCTTCGTTAATTACTAGATCCTCGCCTCACACTCGCGTCCTTCTGCACATGTGCTTAGACTGCACTTTCACGTTTTCCGTGCTATTGCTCTTTTTGGGATTCTTTTTGGTTCTCTATGTCCTCGTGGAGTGTATCTTCCTCTCATTCTAGGAGTTTTTTTTAAATTTTTATCTTTTTTTATCTCGCGTGACTTCGACGGAGAGATTTTTTCTCGTGCGGGCCTCTTGGCGTAAAAATCACACTGCTGCACTATTGCGGGACTGGGTGTTTGCTGGCTTACACGTTTAGATAATAGTTCTAATCTATGTTGCTAACATCCACGTTTTCCCGGTATGCGACTAGTCGGATCTCCATGATGCGGGTCCATCACTACGAAATCAAATTCAAACAATCTTGTTATCATTATGTATCGTGTAGTTCCATTTTGTTTGTTAAGCCTTGATAGTGAAATTTCCGTTTGCTGCGCACAGCAGTGCGGAGTGATGTCTCTCGGCAAGTCCTAGAGTCCCTGTTTTCGCGTCTGCTCTTGCTGAATGTGGTAGGGTACTGCGTTCAACAGGTTGAACCGAGAGGGCTACTTCTCTCGCTTATTTCATGCTTTTCTCACGCGCAGCAAGCCATAAGAGCGGGGTGAAAGACAAGGAACAGTGAATTCAATTTATTTAGACCGCACTAAGAGCTGAGGAGAAAAAACAAGAATTTTCACACTGTAACACCTCATCATTGTTTCTCGCCCTTCCTCGCTTCAGTTGCCTAATGTTATGTTTTTGTGATCTAAAAATCTCTAGACATAGGCCTCATTGTTATCAATACAATGGGAAAGATTGCCAGAACTATTGCATTCCGTTCCAGTAAAGCTGTAATCTCCATTCCGAGACTTCTACTTCTCCAATACTATCTTCGTCCCTATTTCACCTTTGAACGGCGCACGCCAGTCGTGGAATTTCAAATATCTGCTTAGCATTCCAACATACGAAGCAAAACGCGCGGAAATAACGTGTAATTTTTCTATCTTGAAGAAGGCAGAGAGAGAGAAAAAGGAAACACAGTACTAGAATACTGCAGAACGTGCTACATTTATATTTTGGTATGTATAGCGTAGCAGCGTCCTGTATTGCTGACTAAGAAAATGTATACTGTATAGTGGAAATGCTCCAAGGTATATATATTCTGTTTTAGAATCATTCTCTCTCGCCTTCCTTAGCAATATCATTTTCGACAGAACGTTCTTATTTCTATTGCAGATTTTCCTTCTTTCGTTTCTATATTGCTCCGCATAACATCCTTGTGTATGCTCCTGTCAAAGCCCACCTTCTATGATAGGCAGAAGAAGATGGCACTACACCAGGAAATATATTCATGCGGGTGTATGAATAACAGGCTCTACCTGTCTTTCTCGCTCCGCGGCGCGCGGAGAGTGGGGGTAGCCGCGTTCAGTGGAGCGCGTGACGTCACAGGCCGAAAATGTCCACCAGTTTCGCAAAGAACGTATGTCCAAACGTAAACAAGCGCCACTTACGGCCTTCCGACTCCAAGAAACTGCGGATTCAGAAAAGTGTCCCGAAACGCGCGACCAAAATCTTCGATGCCAGACTTCTCTGGACTGGTTGGATGGATTCTTTTCCACCAAAGCTCATTCGAAAGATAAAAAATCATAAGAAATTCAAGTCTCATATGAAATTTTTTTGCCGCCCCGTTTTCCCGTGGAAAAGATTTAAAGTTTCTGTGACGTCATAAAACGCCTTTTTTACTGTATCTAAGAGTGCGGCGGGCTCGCGCTATGCTTTTTTTTCAATACTTGGCGTCGAGCCGCCGCAGCGTCTCTTGATAAATGAATAAAGTAAATGGGATTTCTTATTCATAATTAGCAATTCTGATTAGATAGGTAGCCAAAGCGATGGAAAATCGTTTTTGCAACTGGGAGTTTTCAAGCACCTATGAGAAATGAACATGATATCAAATTTTTCGTAGCAACAAATTCGGTTAAATTTATCAGAAATCTAAGCAAATATCAGTTTGGTCTACCACAACTTTTGATAAGGAATACTTTCTTCTACATCCGATGCATCATTCCAATGGTTATTGTTAAATGTTTATTATAGTAAAATGAATTTGTGGATATCTGTTACAACCAAGTCTACGACCGGTCTAAGTGTAGGACCTGTTCCCCTTGGTGTTTAATCCAGTGCAAGGACTATCAAGTATGGGATATTTAAAATTCTGGTGGTAAGTTACATAGTTATTATGATCGTCAATCGATTACTGTAAACCGAGGGCAAAGCAGACCTGCGTTGTTTGTGGTATCTCAGTGAGCTTGAGCGACGTTAGTTTACGACAAAAGCGCGAAGCGAATCTAGATTTCGATATGCTTGAAATGTGGTAACTCAGCGGAAAGGCTATTTTATGACCCATCCGCGTAATGTATGCATGGTAGTCCCGGTTCTAAAGCTTGGAATCGATTCGTAGTCAATGACGGATGAACCCCGTAAAGCTCACGAATTTGAGATACGTTATGTTAGCTTTTGGACCAGGCGATTGAGCCCATTTCCAACGTATGTGAAATAAAAGTTCGAAGTATTTGAATGCGAGATGCAAGATCGGTAAGCGTTCACTCGAGTCGAGTTGCTTTGGGCGAAGTCAGTATTTGGTCAGGTGACCGCTTAGCGATTCACTGACTTATGTCTCGATTACTGAGCAGGAGGCAGGATTCTAGATTTCTGGAGATGCTCACCAAATTAATGGAAGCTGCATGCATCGTTAGGGTTTTCCATGGTTCTATTCCGGAGCAGTCAGGAGAAAAGTAGAATTAGCGTGGTGGAGTGGGCCGGTAAAATCCCTCAAGAGCATATGCGGGAAAGATGAAAAAAAAACACGGAATTCAGATTCGCCCAATTTCGCGTGTTGATAGCACTACCGCTATTCCTGCATCTAACACTTTTTTCCGACATTAATTTTTTGTTGGTTTCCCAATCTTTGATCTTGTTCTCGTCGTGACCGTTACACCATAGGTCGGTGGAAAAAAACTTGGTTATATAGAAGCGCGGGTGCAGCATACCGATAATTGAACATACATCAGCCAACAGCAAAGGGACGAGAACGTTGAATGACAAGAAGAACAAGAAAGATGAGGAAGCTGGTAAAAAAGTGGAGCATGGTGTTCTTTGCGTCCTGCCATCTTACAGAGATAATTCGCGTTCGAGCAATTTGAGGTTTCCAACGACGACACGATGATATAAATTCAGTAAACGCCGTCATTAGATCCAATCCAAAATACCGTGGCGTCTATTAAACCTGAAACCAAGATAATTATCCGTTCTGTGTGCCTGACGCGCGTGAGGCCTTCGGGGTCCATTTCGAAGGACCGTTCTCGTGCATATGACCATGAGGACGGTTCTCATTTGAGCCGCATTGTTGAGCTTTTTGTCGCTATGTTCTCCGCCCGCTTTGTATCCTTGTCGCTCGCTTTCGTTCCTTCTGATACATTCTGCTATTCCGGTTGGTTGATCTGCTTGTTCAAGAGAGTGGACCGCTGTGTATTACAGTTGCCTTCGGATTCCCAACGAAAAGAGCCCCTTTCTACTTTCCTGCAATCCCGTCCCTCTCTCAGAACTTTATCTTTCTCTTTCGTTCGCTGATCGTTTCTGAAACTTCTGCTGTTGTCCTTACTGTCGCATCGCATAGTCTTGTTCCCCACGCACAAATTTGTCGTCACACATCTTCGTGCGTCCACTTCGTGCGTCTCGACCGAAGTAACAGCGGCGGGATGCAACATACGACAGACCTTTGGGTCCATATGGGCATTGTGGACCATAAAGGAAAGAGTGAATCTGACAATTCAAGCGAAAGAGACGACCGAGAATTCTGAAGGTGAGTGGACAAGAAGACGCGAAAAACTCCCAACTACACAGGAATATGTGTGTGAATCCATACCTCCATATATATTTACCTTCAACTGCGAAGCTTTCTTGTCACTTTAACTTCTCGGAAAAAAAAAGAAATGGCTTTTATTTTTCGGTGAACTCCGTTCGACCCACACATTAACGAATTTTTGCAACATTTACGGTGGTTTTGCAGAGTGTGTTACTATGCGTGCTTTGGTATTTATAGCACTGGGAATATATCCTTGGTAGTTCTCGAACCAGTTATCGTCAACGCTTAACGCAGAATATTATCAGAATCATAGACCACTCCCAGGTATCCATCGTTCTTTCAAAAATGAGAGTGTATTTTTTATCTTTGTAGTGTAACACAACGAAAAATGTGCCTCGTGATACCTGCCTAGTATATCGATCCGGTGTACACCTTCAGGCAATGTACACCGTCAGGTCGTGACGGAAAGCTTTCGCGTTCTTCAAGAAATTATGGTTATTATTCGAAAATTCTCTTTTACTTTATGGGTATGCCGTGGGTTGCATGAATATTTTTTATGTATCTGTTGGTTGATCTGTCAGTGTCTATTGTGTCGGATCATCGAACCAGAGGTAGGAAGATCGTCGCAGGTCAAGCACAGGGTCAAGTACGAAAAATTCAACATCGGCGACAAGACGTCTACAGAGGATAAGTACACGAGAATATCCAGGTGCAATGCATAACTGAAAACTTACCTTACTAATCGTGACGGTTGACATGGCATTGAACGAATTAATAAAGTTAGAACAATGCTCACTGTGAAAACCTTTGAAGCTATAGGTATCTAGAATTTCGATTCGTTATAGTGGAATGTATAGATCGGATGCAATATGAACATAACTTATAGTCAAAACTATTCGCAATGGAATACTGGCAATCTGGATGTTTGCTTTTCCGCGGCTCTCCAATTGCAATGCTGAAACTTCGAAACGGCCAAATTCTCATCTGCAGCGCTTCTCTCAATGTTTCCTAGTCCAACGGAGTGTTGATTCTCGAATCTCGAAGGTGTTTTAGCTGCATTTGCATTACTCTCTCCATGCTGTTCAATGAATTTCGATAGTGGTCAGCAACAAAACCCTAATAACTCTATTAAACTGCATGGTTTGCTGAACGAATGAACGGTCGGTAATTCGTAAGAAATGTCTTACGGATCGCCCAAAATATAAAACTCGATCGTTTTCACAGAGATGGTGATTATCAAATATGCAAGGGGTATCGTTCAAAAATATCAATTTTTATATTTTTCAGCCCTCTTAGGCCTAAGTTTTATTCGACTTCCAGCCGTCATGGGATTCCTTTCATTTTTCCCAGCCTTACCAACCTTCGTGGTTCGAGCGCCTCATTCTCGACACCATCATCTTACATTCTTATGTTTATGGAGTGGTGGTGGGTACTTCCGTAAAGTGACGATACATGACGATACTTTGTTGGAAGAGTTCGCATGTCTCAAAGCGATATAATCTTTGGAATGATGAGGGGAAATGGTGTGCTAAAAATAATACCCAGCAATGGAGTATTATCGCGTTCCAGGGTTATTAGGGGCGAGTAGACGCGAGAAAAACATCATACAAAAATCACCCATAATAAAGCAATAATGTAGATACGAATCACGGGAAAAACATCAAGTAACGGCTTCTTGGGCAGATAAAAACAGCACCTTACAAAAGGCACGAATGAGACATGAAATATCGTCGTATGAAGTATAACGAGCTGCAGTTCATGTTGGAAAAATCAAGACGAAGTTGATAGTCGATCACTATCGAGTCAATCATCACAAATAATATTTTTTTCTGTTATCTGCATTTTTATAATGGTCGTTTCTCTTTCGAGTGGATCCTGAGCTTTTCTTGATTTTAAACTATTTCCTTCACATTACTTCCCAGGTTATTTTCTTATTGGCCTTGTAGTTCACCTGGAACAACATGGGGGTTTTAACCAGGATTCTATAGCAGGGTTAACAGATCGTGCTCAATAGTTCTCAAAGCTGCGTAAATCCTTTGTCCATCGGCTCACGCCCCTAGTTTGTCAACGACCGCATGAGAATCTTGTTCAGCGCGTTAAATTCTAAAGCCACGGTGCAACGTTTTATTCGATGGTGGCTCCTCTTTCCTTCTTCAATGTTTGTAATCCCTCTTTCTCTTCCAACACAGATGATTCCATCGCAAATTCAACCACTAACCCCATCCTAGTGAGAATGTTTAGCTCAACGACGGAAATCGTTCGTCTCGCTATTTTGGCGATGCAAAGAGTTGATAGTGTTCTGGCTACTGAACATTCAGGTGTGTTCACACCCGATCGCCACAAGCGGTTGACTTTGTGAGCAAGTGCCCTCAAACCACCCTTTGTTCGAAAACTTTGGTCAGTCAGTTTACTGGCGTGTGGAAGCGTTTGAGAATTTTCACAAATATTTGGGTGCATCGACATTGTGAATAGGTGAGGACGACGGGTCAACTTTAACAGCTCAACTTCTGTGTCCGGAAGATGATTCAGTGCACTGCGCCAAAAAAAAAATCGCTGCATCACTTTCTCGATTGTATATTCCGAACCCCAGGAGGTACAATTTTTTGGAAAAATTCCATCGGTGTCGGCGGGAATCGAACCCGGGCTCACTGGGTGTGAGTCGGGCATGTTACCACTGTGCCACTTCCTCCCTCCGGTTAAAACTGTTTTTTTCTTTTTAATAAATACTTAGAGTCAAGATGCTGCCGCGTCTTCAAATCGATTCTTCTTGGCGAGTAAGAAAAGAGGATTGATTTCAGATTGTTCTTCAAAAATAAGACAAAGTAGAATATATTATGACTAAGGCCCGACTTCTTTGTACGTGGGGTTCATTTTATACTTTTTTAGATTCATTACCTGAGATATTCGATTTCTTCCTACGTGAGAAAAAGTAGGTCCATCGAGTAAAAAGTATGGAATATAAAGAATAGTCGAATAATGCGAAATCTTGGGAAAAAAATCTCGAAACATGTAGAAACCCTGGAAGGGTATGCATGGAAAGCTCAATTACTTACTAAGTTCGATCCACCTCGGCAACTTACGCCGCTAGTCTATGTACTCAAGATTGGGCCATTTTTCGTTATGTCTGAACTTGAGGTATCGTCATTGAAAAACGCGTCAATTTATATAAAAAATTAATAGTAGTTCACATACATAGGTCTTAGGAGGTGCATTCAATGGTTCATAACTTTCCAATAACTTTCCATAACTTATTTCCAACTAACTCGTGACTTTTTAATATTTGACTTTTTTTTTCACGTTTTAAAGTTATTATTACAGAATACAAGATGCTGGCGTTATAATTGTTGAAATTATGATTCGTTTCGTTGATACAAAATCCATTAACAAGGGTCGGATTGAGGAAGGAACGAAGCAAACTGCTTCGAAACTTATGTAAACCGGTAACTCTGCTTGAAAAATTGAATTTTTTAGCGCGCCTTAATGAGCTTAGTATGCAGTTATTGTAGTCATAAATTTTTGTTTGCAGTTCACTCGGAAAGAAATGATTGGTCACCCAAAATGCTCATCATCTAAATTTGAAAACATTTTATTCTAACGGTTGATAGGTATGGGAAATTTTCATTAGTGTTGGAGGTGAACGATTTTCCGTTTGTCGTTATTTATTCAAGAGATTTTAATTATTTTTTTTCATTATTTTAATGGTTACTCGTTATTTAACCCTTTGTAGTGAAGTAAACGTTCATCACAGGTAGGTTTTATGACGTGAGGACCCTTCCTCTCGTCGCGAAAGGCCCAACATATGAAACGGCTTACGCGCAGCGAGCCTGTGACCACTCACGGAGAATTCGACATAGTCTTCGATAGGCTTTTCCTAAACAATGGACTATTGAGATGACGTCCCTGTCCACGGTTCTATACGAATTATGGCGTCTGTGAAGATGGGTCTGTTTAGTTTCAACTCTAGTGTATGAGATTATCAAGTTACAGTTACGTAAAGAAAGACTGAGCGTAAATGGTTAAAAGAAAAATTCGCTGAAGGCTGGAAGAAAGACTCCAAGAAAGGACTATATACAAAGGGACCACATTCGTTTTAGAGTATTTGAGACTATGACCCGAGCAGACTTTGTTAGAATTTTACAGTCGTTGCACGGTCGTCGGCGTGGACACACGCGTTGACAGGGCACTCGAAGATTCTGCACATGTTACATATTATACTGCATCAACACTAAAGTCCATCTCTGTCTGAATAATAGCTAGTTCAGCATACGATCAAACGTAATGGAAAGCGTATTATCAGCATAAAAACCAAGTGTAAAGGAACGATCAAGATTTCATGCAACAATAATAAACGGTATTCATACGTTTGCTAAATAACCATTACATAAAGTACAACTTGAGAATATACAAATCGGGAATTACAGCCTACTCGAATCATATAGTGGGTACTGTCACATGGCACTTTCCGCGCTAATTCAGTGATGTTTGAGTCGTGTAACACGACGTGCAGTACAAAATAAGCAACATTTTCGTGTTCGGGTATCCGTTTCGTTTCCACAAAGCTGTTCGTGGTTTCAAGCTTTCCCTGCTCGTCTACTGTAATGAAACTCGTGTACTTCCGTTGACGCGTATCCATCTTCCTAAAATCCATGCAGGGTATAAACGTGAGGAAGCGACAAAGACGAATACGATGAGATCAGAGTGTCATCAGGCGTATCTTCTCATCTAATAATCTACCCAGGCAAAGAGGTAGGGAAGCAGAGGGAGTGTGGGGTGCACTGACAGCGCGAGCTCAGTAGCTCGTTAATTGGCTGATATCCGTAGGATTATGCAAGGATTTTCTAGCTCGAGAACACTCTCTCTTTGGAGTTGGTGCTATCGATCTTCAAACTAAACTCACACGCTACCGACTATTCGTAAATTTGCTGCTGCTTCTGATACTCACCTAACGCTGTTGGTGATCGATAAATGTATTTACTTACCGGTCTACACTATCTTGCCTCGTTGAATCCTCGTTCGCGGCTCGTTAACGCGTACGAACGCGTTACCACGCCTTGGTTACGTAATTAAAACGATCTAGCTCTCGCTTCGATCACACAGGCAGCAGGACACCCATTCGCTTCGTATCCGGATAGGTTCCAAATTCCAAAGTACTCTTGTTTTGTTTCTCCACCCTGTGGTTGGCGCATTTCGCAGTGCTGGGCTATTGTTTTCGTTGAAACATGCCCGAGCTGAATCATTATAACTGTATGACCTCGACAAATTAATTCAAAATTAAACATGCTGCCCATGAATTCAGGGAATTCTCGTTTTGAATCAATATTTTTTCTTGGTTTATTTACTTTTTACCATATCAATAATTAATTACTTTGAAGAAGCTAAATGGCATTGCTAGAATCAAAAAAGGATGCATCGGCCGGGAATCGAACCCGGGCCGCCCGCGTGGCAGGCGAGCATTCTACCACTGAACCACCGATGCTTATGTTGAGGCCATTGTCGTTGATCTTCCAGTTCCACAAAATGGGTTACCTGCATACCTTACGAATGATGAAAATATTCGGTGAAAAAATGGTTCATGGGAAAATTGACCTGAAAGTGTCCAGTGCCGCATTCAGTGTGCTCTTCTGCTCGAATGTTTGCCAATATTACCTCTAATGCTAACTGCATCACTCTCCATACCCGCATGATATGCCGCTTGTTGTGATTCAATAACTCGGTCGGTAACAAAAATTTGAATGCATTCTCAAGTCTTCGGTCAGGCTTTTCCCAATTTATTCTTTCCTTCCTTAAAGTGATATAAATGGAATAATATAGGCGTAGCGTCCGTTTGCCATATACTCCGTCTCCAATTGTGATAAGATATTGATTCATTTATTTATCGCCTCCAAAGGAATAAAATTTGGAAATTTCACGCTGAGTTTTGAAGCTATAGAAGATTATGGTTCCAAATGTATGAAAAATATATGTTCGGAGTACTGGAGATCCACTTTGCACGCATATTAAATGGAAAAATTGCAAAAGAAATCTCTCCGGCGGGGAATCGAACCCCGGTCTCCCGCGTGACAGGCGGGGATACTTACCACTATACTACCGAAGAATTGAAGATACATTTTTCCTAGGTACGCATTGTATTGAAGCGCCCAAATATATCCACAAAATTGATAGTTCTATCTGTTGTGACATGAATGATGATCAAAAAAATTCTAGAATTACGCTCTGGAAATGTTAGTTCTGATGCTTCCCTGCAAAATGCCTTATTCACAGATAATATAGTGTCACGTCCGAGTGACGTGGAGGAAAAGTTAGATATTTGAGTGTCGAGCGGTAAACACTACATGTTCCGTAGGTTTTTCCGATCAGAATATATACGATGTGCTTGTATATAGATATACTCTTCAGAGTCTGATGGGCGCACACTTATAGACCTTGAAAAGTCTTGCTTAGTGATCGTTGCCATGGTTACCATAACAATGGTAACCTTTCTGGGTCTATTATTATATCTGTATTCTGTTTTTTTTTGTATCAATTTAAGCTTGTACATAATGTTGTGAATCCACTCCTTAGATTTTCTGAGAAATATTTATCGTATTACCTTGTTTTTGAGGATAGAAATAAACGTGCGAGGGTAGCTAGAGACTAGGTAGAGTCTTAGGACAAGTACATTCAATGGCTCTGTCGTCTGCTGGACCGAGACTCACCCTATTCATATTATTTCTAGATAAAGTAAATCCAGGGGTAGGGTTGAGCATTTAATTCAATTCTTGAGTCCAGAAGTAATGTCATGACCTGAAAATTGAACTAGAGACCTATTACGTGGTGCTCCGCCGATTGAACCTTGAATCAAGCCGATTGATGCCTTAATTGCTGAGAAAAAACTTTGCACGGGCAAAGATTAATCACAAAGGTATAGGGGATTTGTCATGACATAGAAACTACTTTAACAATTGTGGAGCTTATTGAATTCCATGGGAATCCTTTGAAACGACTGAACTCATTCCTTTACAGAATACGCGAGTCAGTCGAATATTTCCTTTTCAATTTTCGAGCAAAACGAGGGCGCAAACTATGTAGGAAGGGAACTGCATGGATAGTAGGAACTCGTAGCATCATCCGTCCTGTCATTCTCCCTATTACCCTGAGGGGAAGAAGCGTGACATTAAAATGTTTTGACCGGTTTTTGCTGTCAGATTGAAGAACGGCGGAAAAGCAAAACGTGGAAAACGTGGAATAGTAGTGGAATGTGTTGTCGGTCGTAGTCAGAGGGTCGCACGGAAAACCTGTTAATGCCCATTACATCATCTCCGTATAGGCTCGTGACAAAGGTTCGACACTGACAAATGTCGTTTAGAATCAATCATTCTTCCGACTACCAGCTTTCCATTGGGCGACAACCTATTATTCACCTTCACCGTTCTTTTCCCGTCAGCATACCCTTATGTTTCGCTGGAAAAATTGAATTATCAGGTTCTCCTCTTTAATTTGCACTTTCAAAAGAAAAATTCGATTTTCGGAAGTGCTTATCTTTCGCTATAAATTTTCTTGTAAAACCGGTGAACATCCAGTGACACATCGATGACAAATTATCATTAATAGAACAATTATCACTTTCCATTATTGGGTCAGGAACTTCTCCATTTCTTTTAAATTTATATATACAGGTGGATTAGAGCAATAAGCATTTGACGACAAACTGCGTGTTACGTTTATTAAAAAAGAAAAAAAAAACAAGTCAAGGATTGTCGAGCTAGTCACAGTTTGATCAATGGTTTCATCTTGGCTCGGATCCAATTCTGTTACGGCGAGTCAGGTGCGGCGAAAGCGTGCTTTTTATGCGATCAAGATCAATCAAGCCACATATCGCTCTATCTGTGCCGCCATAGTTGAAGCGATATTCCTGGGTTGGTGATTTATTCGAATTTTATGGTAGGATTGATGATCCGCTGGTCTACATTGTAACGAACTCATTCATTTCCCTGTGGTTTTCAGTCATTGAAATTTGAAGATCGCTTCCAATTCTCCACCGCTTCTTTGAAGTACAACTCAAACCGAACGTTAGAAACCAGATCTTGTAAATGCAGAAGGCGTAATCTCATCCGAATAGGAATAGACTGTGCGTTTTCATGCATCACCACGACTATTGGTCTTCATTAAAAGACTACTGCGAATAAAGATCATCATTGCGGAGATGAGTACTGTTAAAATTATTGTAGATTATTTGCATGACACTTCCAATGGCTAAAATTGAAAACTTCACCTTTCAACAGTTGTAGTGTGGGTTCAACTCAGCTGTACAGGAGAGCAGCAAGCAATTAAGATTATGAGACGTCATCCTTTATGTGAGATACAAGCCTGGCTCCATATCCAGAGCCCACGGTGGCTCAAGTAGTAAAATTAGACGGTTTGAAAAAGTCTCGTTTTTCCTAGAACTCGACGAAGAGAGAAGAGAGAGAGAGAGAGGGAGAGAGAGAGAGAGAGAGAGAGAGAGAGAGAGAGAGAGAGAGAGAGTTGTGAAGAAATGTGCCGTGCAGAATTCAATGACAAAGCCTAGGAAACACCAATATTTCGGCACTTGATATTTTTTTGCAACGAATGTATGAAAGCTACTTTGTGAGGGTGAAGAAAGGAAGGCGTAGGGCACTAAGAACAGGATATGAAAGACCAGCAGTAAAATGCAAGTATCCAGTAGTTTTAATATAGCTTCGTTATATTGTATGCAATGGAATTTTACCTCGCTGCAAGCTTTCTTCCGCATTTCCTTTAGTCTCGCAATAAAAATCTAATAAGCATCCAGTTTCGAATGAGACTCTTGTATGAAATGTTTCGGTTAATATTTTCAGTTTAATAATTGTCTCACTGCAATATCATCCCAGATGCTGAGCCATCGAGAAATGCGTGAGACGTGATGCACAAGAAAAATTGTGAGATATTGCAAATGATTACTTGTCGGGCTTTGATGCGAAGAAATTGTATGCTGCATTTTATCGGATAGACACTTATTGCATGTAGTGAATTTTTCTCCTTTAAAGCATATTTTCAATGCTAAAATTTTAAGGCAATACTCACAAATATTATATCGAAAGTTTCAGGTGGAAATAGGGTAAATTCGAAATTAAATTCGAGTATAATCGTGTCATCGCGGCTACTGAACAGATAGGTATCATCACGAAAAAAGTCGTGAACAAAGTTTTCCCTGCTGGATGCAAGTGTACGCAACAGCAAATATGAAGATTCGTAGTAAACGAGAGTTGGCGGTATTCGTAGAATAATTTAAACACAGCTCGAAAGAGAAAGTGGAATTTCAAGAATTTTCTTGTGAAGAGAAATCCTCGTAGTGGGAAAACGTAATTTTGCATTCTTATTCTTGATTGTTTCACATTAATAAAACCGCGTGCAGCTTAGAATGAATTTTCACAACCATTTCCTACGAACTTAGTTGTGATAAGTACTCCAGAGCTGTTGTTGACGTATATGTTACCAGAGTTCATTCCCTCCCGATCAGACCGATTCTCCCAATGTTTCGTGCGCCTACGACTTCATCTCCAGATCGCTCAACAGTCCAAATCCTCTGTTTTTTTATTATCACGGTCGCTACGTGACTTAGTTTTGAAGATTTTGAGTAAGAGATACAAGTGGATTCTGATCAGCTGGGGATAAAACTGAGGAAGAATCGATTGGATGCTTTAGTCATGCATCCTCAGAATTCGTAGTGATAACTGCCTACGGGGGTCTATGTCTATGGACCTTGAGTATAAAGCCCCGCCTATAAGGGATGGTGTCACTTCAATAACTAGTCTCGCTAGACAGTGCGTCAACAGAACATATAGAGAATGAATGATGTATTTTCTTTTCCTCTAAGTGTTTCATAAATTGTATGCCCTCCATCATCTGATAACATCAGAGTGATATCTGAAGCAGACCTCTAAACGTCCGAGACGTACGTTAGTTTACATGTGAGTTAGCCTCCTACTTTCTACTGTCACTAGTTTAGTTTCTATTGTGACTACAACCGGATGAAAGTCACATCCAGCCGCTGCCCATACTTCACCAAGTTAGAAGCTTGAAGTGCTGAGGTTTTGTTTAGATTTATAAACAGCTAGTCTGGAGATTCCTGCGGTAGAAATTTGAAAAATGCCAATCCACTGGAAGTTTCTAAACTGAAGTATTTTCGAAATGCACACCCCTCGGTTTGATCCATTCGCTGAAATAGGGTTCATTCTTCCAACGAACGTGTTGGGTTAATCATCTGCACGGGTATCTCTTATAAGCAAATTAAAGTATTGGTACGAGGGAAAGCTTTCCTCCACTAGAGTACGCGAAGCAGCAACGAATCTTGTCGTAGACGTACAATTATCTTGGATGTGGTTTTTTGAGATATACCTAGACGAAATTAGACGAGCAAACTGGGCCAGTGTGTACACTAGCTAGGGTGAAAGCTTTCCTGGATTTTCAGTACAGTTTGGCAAGAACGAGCCCCTCTAGCAGGCCGGAAGTCCCGTAACGGTAACGCTATAATACATTGAACCAGAGCTCGTCGAGTCTAGTATCTCGAATGCAAATTTTGTTCGTCGGGAGTGGATGGCTGGAATGAAACGATGAATAAAGATATCCTGCCCACCACCTCTCCCTCACAGAGGAAGCCCGGCGCCAAACGTTTTCTTCTGTGGCAGTTTTTTTTCTTCCCGTCACTGATCCTTCTCCCTCGTTCATCTTCTACACGTTCCTGTCGCTCCTCGCGATGTTCGTTCTATCGTTACAACTTTATATCTCTTATCCACGGAGCTTTATTCTTTATAGTTCTACTGTTTTCTCGCCTTTCCTTTTTTCCGTAATCATTTTCTTCCTACGATTGCGCCTACGTGTGTACGAATGCCGTGCTTTCATACCCAAGCCTAGAGAAGCTTGGATAAACAAAAACACTCAACCGAATGAAACGAGAGTATATGCTCTCAAGCATTGTTATCCTTGCTTATTAACGAACCGAAATTCTTCGGTATAGCATCCGTTTGATAAGTTGTGAAAGGCTGCATTTTTCCCAACATTGAACGCAAAAATAAAAATATTTTTTGTTGCATCAGTTAAGGGACCCCTTTCTTTAATCACTCGTAGGAAATCTCTCCATCGCAGTCTGCTGAGTTTTTCTTTGTGCAGATTCCCGACATTTTGCCGTACTCCAATAATGAGGGTGCATATTGTATTTATTTCTCTCGCACTTGTTTTGATCGTTGACTTTGGGTTTTTTAAGGCTCCGTCTTTGATCAATTTACTCGAGTTTTTCCAAATGCCCATTTCTTCAGCCACACATATGTTCGGAAATTTCAGGCACCCCGTAACAAGCCGGAAATCTTGAAATGTTCCCAAATCAATCGTAATCGATAGACCTTGATGGATTAGAATATGAACAAATGATGGCTATGTCTTAGGATCCCAAACATGATGAACAATCATTCTCATTAGTCTGGTGGAAAAAATAGAGAATAAAAATGTCGCCAGAACTGCTCGTTATCGTCAGTTACTCCCCATCATTAGCAAGCTACACTGAGAACGATATGACATAGATTTCGCTATGTACATAATTATGGGAAAGTGGTCCAAATGGACCTGCGGATAGTATTGTTACGGGCAAGTCGGCAGGGCCATTATTAATTAATAGTTTCTTAACGAGGCTTAGATCTGTTCCATTTAAATAATAAAAACCGTATCTTTTGTGTTTCTTGACTCACTTGAGGTTCTCGTTTCTTGTGTTTACCCTTCTTTCCCTCGCCAAGGGGAGATTTCCCGGTCCTAATACGTAGTCTGCCCTTTACATACCACTTGGCTGGGTTGTAACTTCTGTGTGCACATTTCCTCGAACTAACAAGTCGTAACGTGCTAGCTACCGCAGTTCAGTTCTCCTTCTCTCATTTCGTTTCTTCTCCAAAATATTTTTCCTTCTCTCTTCGTTCATTAGAGGTGTCGTGTAGCTTTCTATCCGGTCTCTTGGATGTGCAATATCAACCGAATCGACGGTGATTCTAAATAAAACGACGATAAGAGCTAACGCAAATTTTTAATACTCTTTTCTCAATTATCACCTCGAAGGCCTCCGATTTTCATCAATGACAAAAGATTTCCTCAAAATTCTTTCAGTCTTTGAACTTTCGCAGTCACTTGAATTGATTCATAGAAAAGATGACTTTCTTCCAATAATTCTACTTTCGGCAAGACCTTCTTTTTACATTGGAGTGAATCCCCGTGTTCCGTGCACACCGCGAATTTTTTGAAGTTCTCTTTCGAGGTTGTAAGGCTCGATTACGCCGCGACCGACGACGGTGTATCGATCGGAACGTTGATTTCAAAATTAATCGAAAACAACTATTTTCGCATGGGATGAATAATTCTTTTTACAAATTTCCCGATCCGATACAAGTTTTCTGTTGAAAATGGAGAAAATGAATAAAACAAAAGTGTTACAACTTGTCAGTTATTCTGCTGAGAGAAGTTAGCTCGGTGACGGTTTGTAGGTAACAGTTTTTTGAAGACAGGTAGAGTAACGTCGAAAGATTGAAAAAAGAGCAAGCGCCCTCGCTGGTCGGTTATTCTGGGGATAAAAAATATCAAATCTTTTTGTGCATTGGTCAACTCGAAGTAGCTCTTGAATCTTTGATTGGTGGAAATTAGGCATCTACCCTTCCACTCTAAGGACCGCCTCGAGCCGCGAAATGTGTTTCTCCCGATGGGAAAACCCAATTGTTTTTATTGCGGAACCTCGTCGTGCGAACTGAGCAATAGAACATCTGGCCGAAAATATTCCAAGCCTCGTTCGGTTGTCCGGGCAAAGGATTAAAAAAAAAAAACCTCGGCAAGCAGATGTGCTAAACTTTATCTCTTCGAAAAAACGGAGTGTTTTTCTTGGGGAATTCCCGAAAAGAAATCGTATTCCGACCAACGAGGCTATCTTCGGGAATAATGCAAAAAAAAAATGTGAAATTAGCGTCTCATGCGACGCTCCACCCCGAATGCGTTTTAATCAATGTTCCTGGTAGATCTTTGTCAATGTCAACAATCATGGTCCCCTAAATTCGCAGTGCAGGCACATGTTGTCTACTCGGTAGATGTATAAAACGCGGCATGCAATCTCAAACATTACTCACGTCCGTACGATAGCCGGACGATTGTTAATGCGGACGTGACCGCACACTCTGGACCTCACGGTGGTGATGCGATCAGCACACAGCTCGTGATGCGTTTTGAGCAGTTAAGGATACATTTAGTGACCCTGTCTCGCCTCCACAGTGTGCTACAGTACCTGGGGGTTCGTTCTCACCCTTTCCGTCTCTAAATTCTGACATTTCTCTATGTGTGCTTCTCACTTTTGATTTTGGTGGCTACGAGTCAGACCTGTTGTGTCACAAACACGTAGCTCCGACTCGGACACCACAACGATATGCTGTTCCCCGTGTACCTCCAGTTATAATGCAACGTTATGCTAATTAATTACCACCGCAGTCGCCTCGTATCATTAAAACGTGTGTACTATTCTCTCGTTCCATCTCCACCCCTGCCGTTTTCTCTTGCATCGCATCTCGTGTTTTCGCACCCCGTACTTCGGTAGATACGAATATAGCGAGAGCATCATCGCTCCCGTTACCAGGAGTCTGCCACCCACGCATAAGACCGCCCAGGCAACAGTCGATTGCCATTTGCATATTCTACACGCGCCAAAAGTATATGCTCGGAAATCACTTCGTGTAAGGCGTTCGAGCTAGGCAACGACGGATAATTATTCCGAAGATACGCATTATGACTGAAAATCGGTTCGAGGTGCAACTTCACTGTTTGCAACTGAACCGAATAATTAAACAGAAATTTATAAGAATCGAACACTTTTTTTAAATCTGTAAACCGCGTAATACCTACTCCACTTACAATTATCCTATGTTCTTGCCGTCATTGTTGAATTCATTGTAATTTCGGAGTACTGACGTGTCGAAAATGACAAGTTTCTCAGGTGGCATGACAAGGTAAAAGCGTTGATTACAGTGTATTGATTTTCCGTTCTATGGAGCGTCGCTAACATCGTATGTGACGACGTACGGAACATGACTATCCAATCGTACAAAACGTTGTCACAGGATCGTCCAATGTTCTGCTATCATTAATGGGCACAGCGATATACGATGATGGCTTTTCATAATTTGTAATAAAGGTAATCTCCACTGACATAGTTTGTACCTTTCGAGATGTTCGTATAAGTTTCCACTCGACAAACTTCGACGTTACCGTCAATTACATCGGAAGATTTGAGTTTCATCAGTGGAAATGAACGTTACGTTGAGTTTTCTACTCACACGCAGAGAAAAGCGCATGAAGACCGAAATATCAAAATTTCTGATGCTGCTATGTTGGGAAAAGTAATTTTTTGATCGGATATTAGTACAAAAGTTCACGTCCCTGATGAAGATTAAAAATGGGTTTGGTTCATGGTTTTCCTTCACCCACGGTTTGAATGATGTAAAACTTGAAAATAAAATTCTTTTTTTTCAACCGAGAAGAGATATGGCCCTGAGAAGATTTTTTTTCCGCACACATTCTTCACTCCAGTTTGATTTTTTTTCAATTATCAAAATGAAAACCGGTTGTCTGTCGAGTGATAGTGCGCGAGGAGATTTATACGGAGTTTGCGAATTTAAAATTTACGGTCTAATACAACGGCATGTACATGAGAAGCGCTGATATAATTTTTTTTATTGCGATCAGGTTTTCCTCACGAGAACGGTAACTTAGTAGCGTAACGATGTTACGTCATGCTACAGCGTCTTCCTCCACTTTCGTAGACACATGCGGAGTGCCCTTTCAATTCCGTGCCGGAGCATCGTCAAACCTCTGCCATTATTGCTTTCCGAGATATTCTGCGCGTTTTAATGCTGCTCGATGCCGCAATGTGAGGCGAATAAAAAAATGAATATAAAAAAATGTGCAACAAAATAAAACAAAAAAGAAAGCAAAACGTAGAGTAAAACTGAAAGATAGAAGAAACGTATATAAAAAATAACAAAGGAACCAAGCAGTTTTCTCCTCTGCATTTTCCCTTCTGATAGCCACACTACCGCCGCTTGGAGCACCCGAACTATAGGGATTCCAATTTCACGGAGAGTCGAGCATTTTCTTAATTCTCGCACGAGCTCCCTCACTGCCATTCGACCTTTTTTCATTCCATTTACTCTTGTACATCTATTTCCACTGGAGCTGGCCAGCGAACGACACAAACAGTTTGGAGAGAGAAGAGTCAACGCCTCACGCGATTTTTTGCAACAAGACAATTAAGCGAATCATAACAACGAGATTAACATAAAAATTATGCTTTAACGGGTAGTTGGTATACGACAGAATGAAATTAGGGAAAAGGAAGGCAACGATTGCTCGTCAATAACGTTTGCAGTGGATCGTTCAGAAATATTATGACGATTTTGAGTCAAATTTTCAAGCGAGTTTCGTCTCAGGATTTTTCAGCATGTTGCAAAAGAATTTGAGGTCAATGATAGAAAAAAATGGCCAGGAATTTCTAGTAAAGAAAATAGAAAATGGACTATTCTTTGGAAAGAAATATTCAGTTTAAATTACCCATTATTATTTATTATGAAACGTTCATTAGAGTTACCTTTTATGATCTTGGCGAACCTCGATCAGATGAGAATTGGGGTCAAAGTTGTAAAATTCATAAAGACCAATAAAAAATTCAACGAGCCTCATAAATTTGTAGATTTCTATAAAATTGCGTATTCTTAATAAGTATTCAAACGCTGAATACATAACTGGCTTAAAAAGAAATAAAATACGAGTTGAAAAACGATGATTAAAACGTGTTGGATCGCTTTCACACCGAGAACCGCTTATTTATAAGCTCCGAGGCAAAATTATTCTTTCAGAATCAGTAATAGCTCGTACTCATCGTACTCGAATTAAGAGTCTGAAAATTGTCGATACTCACGAAACATAAAGAAATCATCTTTCTCATGATGGATCTTGCAATTAATGTCTCGTCAATATTCGACACGATTACCATGCGAGAGTTTTATCTTTCCGGATTGGAAAAGCACCGAAAAACTAATACGAAACGCAAGACACAGTGAATGACACTTTATCGCTAGCACATCATTTAGCGGTGGAAGACTCCCACGTTTTTCTCATGGCAATCACAAAGAAAGACAGCGATAGGAGTCTGGAGAGATAATGCAAGCAAAAACTAAAGATTGTGAGAAAGGGAATGAGAGGGAGAGAGATTGAGAGAGAAAGTGAGTCTGTGGAACAGTCTTTTTCCACTTCCGTGACCACGGTCTCGTTCTCGGGATCGCGACATTTCTTGAGGACGTGTGGCACACACGTCGCTTGTTCTAGGCGCTTCTTCGTATCACCGAGAGATCTTCCTAACTTGGGATGCTGGTTTTCCTCTCTAGCGGAAAGAGGGAGAGATAGCGAGAGAGGAAGAAAAAGACTGAGCTCGCAAGGTAGCGAATATACATTTCTCTTTCTCTCTTATTCTTCTCAGTGAGGCCGGAAAACGTTTTCACGGTGAATTGAGCCCCAGTGAGTGCGAAAGTACGAAAGAAAAAGCTAACCTCTCATCCCTCTATATCCTTTTTCTCGCTCTCTCCCCCCTCTCTCTATCTCGCTTCTTATTTTTACGTCTTGCTCGCTTTATCTCGTCTTTTCTTTTTCTCCTTACGTTTTTCCCTTTTCTCCCTTTCTCAGAAACAGCTTCACTTCGTTCTTTCTTCTCACCTATATATTTTATGTCTTCAAGTCGAGAAATGTAAGAGTGCGTCTGTTTTTCCTCGCGTGCTAAAAGTCCGCAGTAGTGCTTTGGAGGAAGTGGGAGAACGGAATAGCAAGAAAGTATGAACAGAGACCTCTCCCTCTCTCCCTCTCTCTCTCTCTCTCTCTCTCTCTCTCTCTCTCTCTCTCTCTCTCTCTCTCTCTCTCTCTCTCTCTCGTTCTTTCTCCCTATCTTTCTCAGTTCCTGTCTTTCTCATTCTGTAGCGGATGTTCTATCCGGTTGTATATACACTTGCATGAATCGTCGTAGATTTTCTATAGGTTTCCCTACGGAGACCAAGCTTTGCTGATGCTGGATACTGCAAGGGGAGGAAACCTGTTTATACGTCTAGGCGAAATGTTAGGAAAAATCGTGCAACTTTATCTCTTCTTCTCTCTCAAGCTCCACGAGGACCAAGAGACTTCCCTCGTTCCCTCCCTCTCTTTACACCTTTTCACCCTCGTCACTAACTTTGGTACCTTTTCTACCGCTTCCTCAGTTTTCTTTCCTCGCTGCATCCTGTTCTCTTTCCTACATACATTTTTTCTCTCTTGCCGCAGTTCATCATTCGCACACCCTTTCCCTTTTTCCTCTCACTTGCTCTCTTTCATTGCTACTGCTTCTTTAACTCCAACGCTCCCATCCACAGTTTCTACTCTGCACTTAATTGTGCCTCTTCAACCGTGTGAATTTGCTTCTCCGAGAGTTCTCTTCAGAAAACCTGCGGCCGTACTAGAAAACCCGAAAGGCGCAGTGCATTCGTATATAAAACATAAATGAATCTGAGAATTCTTAAAAAAAGGCAAAAGAGGAAATATAAGAAGAATGTTGCTCGAATCACTTTGAAGTAGTCGCTTTGAAAACTCGCGTCGCAGCAGGCATAACTATATATACCGGTCCGTATCAATACGTCAAATTCTATCATCTCGTTAATATTCACTTATCATTTTGATATGTGAATTGTTTGTGAAGAATTGTTTTTCTGAATTCTCTTTTCAAGAATTTATTTTCAGTTTGAACCGAATTCGCAACTGCTCGAGTCCTTTTTGGGAAATTTTGAACAGTATTTCAATGGATTCTGAATCACCGTGCACAACGTGCCCATGAAAAACTTTTCCATGAAACTCAACCTTAGCCCAGTTTCTTCCCGGAATTACTCGACAATGAGTGAAACGGTGGACGAAGATAAAAATCTTGAAAATCACGGGACGTAACAATTTCAATAAACGACAATAATGAGTGCACGAGCGATATAGAATTAAAAATAAAAACGATGTCTCAGTGTGTCTAGTATTAGGCGATAGTTCAGCTTATACATACAGGATTAGCTGCGCAAGAAATTCTCACTCAAGTCTACTGCCCACTCCTGGCTCGTTCGGAAGGACGATAAAAAAAAAGAACATCATGCGAAGCGAATTTATGTTTGTACGGAGTATACACTTGGACGCTTAAAAACAATATTTGATATTTGAACGAAACCTCTAAAATTCCTTCACCGCATGTGGCACGTTGAATCGAAAAGTAGAAAGCTGTTGAAAAATATTGAAGATCCTTAAATTATACGAAAAAAAGAAGAAGTATGTGTCGATTATATTACTAAATTCTATCATCTCTATTCCGTTACAGGTGAGTAATCGAGGGACTTAAACAGGATATCGAAGGAGAACCGGTGAGTATAGACCTAAGAGGAGGAATAATCATTGATAGTTGGGGAACACGCGAGGTTCCTCAAATGTTGCAGGGGGTCGCGGATTCAAGAATTTATTGGATTGCTTTAGGCGCGCGCGTGCGCCCCTGTGAGAAGTTTTGGCGAGTAGACAGAGGCTGCGTCCTCGAATTATATAGATTTTCGGTGTGGTTCAATTTTTTTTTTTCCCCCGTTCAAAAGAAACACACGAGCACATGGAACAAATAAAAAAAGGAAAAATAACATGAAAAACGAGTGTGACATCACGACACACACGTCCAACCAAACCGTGATGCATCGCTCTTATAACGGCGAGGGTGCGCGAATCGATGAATTATCGCACCGGTTACATGCATTTTCGTACGCGCCAGCCGTAGGCCAAAAAAATAATAAAAAAAAAAATCTATAGAAATAATAATAATCTGTGCAAAACGCGAGGATATTCTTTTGCAAACTCTCCCAACGGAGGCCTCTTTCCCGGTCCGCCCTCGGCCAAATATAACCCCCTCCCCCATGACTCGAAAATCCAGCGGTGATTTTATTTACGCGTCCTCGTGATTTATCGTTGTCCGAAAATCTACGTGTGCCTCGATATTCATAAATACATCCATACAAACACGTTTATATCACATACTCCCATGTGTTTATTTACTTTTTTAATTACCTGATCATTTTAAGGTTGTCCCATCGATAGACACCTATGGACCAAAATGTTGAATTTTTATATTCAACCTTTATTCACAATCAATACGTACGCCTCCTCTTCGACGCTCGTCAGGAAATAAACATACAAAAATGGTTGGAAATTCCCAGCGTAATCTTATTGAAAAAAAATAAATTAAAAGTTTTCATTCTCGTTCTGCAATGTACGAAAATTCAACATTTTTTTCAATCTGCAAACAAAGTTGAGAGATTTCAAAAAATAAACAAAACGCTGCACAAGTAATGCTTTTCGTTTCCTTACAACGAGGCATGTTTCAGTCGGTTATCTCTGATCATTTCCACACGCAATTGTGACGTTGCAGTAGAATTTTTGACAACACTTGACCACCGGAAACCAAAGATATGCTTCACGTAGGCAGATAAAAGATATGCTCGGTAATTGCTTAGACATCGCGATGGCCGTTTTCGAAGTTTATAGAAACGTAATAAAACCTGTAGACCGTAATACCGTACGTATGGACTTCCGGCGGGCGGATCGGAATTGTGTTGCAAGCATGCGTGTCGATGCGGAAGTTTTTTGTTTGCGATTGATCTTCTTTTTTTTGAATTGGGATTCGCTATTCAGGAAAACTCGTGAACGGTCGAGGCTCAACGATACTCGTTATAAATTCGATGGAACCCAATTTCGTAAAATTTTGTATGAATAGTCGTGGGCACTGTTTAACGAATTTTTTGTAAATAAAAATATGAATTTCATTGAATGGAGAAGTTTCTCTCCATCTCTCATGCAATATTTTCTATTTCGCATTCATTCAATTTTAATCTATTATCGTTTTCGCTAACAAAACGTTTTTTATTTTTTTGGTATCAGCTAGTCGTAGCCTATATTTTCGAGTATTTATCTATCCCCCGTGGGCACGAAACGCCCGAACTCGCTTCTCCTCTGCTTCTCTTTTTCTGTAGCCAACAAGCCAGGCCACATTTTCACATGCGCAATACAATTTTTTTTCGCTCATCGCGTATATCGAAAATATTCGATTCCTGCGAAAATAATTATCACTGAATTTTATTCGTGCTTGCAATATTTCGAATAACCGGAATATTCGGTGCTTACGATAACGACGAACGAATAACGGTGAAAAAACACGACGTACCAAAATCGTTATTTTTCGGGAATTCCCGATTTTTTTCACTCTACAAATTCTTTTCGGCCTGAAATGTCACTGTGCATTATTATTTAGTCGACAGATGCAGTAAAAATTGTCGCAATCGCCGACGACGTTTAGCTTGTAGAGGATGGTCCTGTTCAATTGTGAGCATTTCGATAACGAAGCTTATGGTTGCCAATGTGAATCCGAAGCTGAGAATTACGAAAGCGAAATTCAAGTCTTCGAGGGTTACAACTTTGAAAACTTGATAATCGCCTTTATTTTCATTTGCCGTAATGACTTGCGTCTCGTTCTTGAACACCGTTTCCTGCTGATAGTTGAACACTCCGGACTCAACGTAATGAAAATTATGCCGCGTGAGTCTGGCTTCCAGAGGCCAGTCCTTCCGACTGGGTCACATGATTAAAATTTCGCCGACCGAATTCTTAGACATATGGAGCTGCGCTTCGATGGCATCATGGACCAGCCAATGCCTCAGGCCCACACAAGCGACCGAGGAATTTTTCAGTATATAATCCATACATTTGTTCGATGAGTCGTCGATCCCAACGAAGCGACCTCGGTAGATCGGATCGTTGAAAATCGTGCCGTATTGGTAGCGTCCGTAAATAACGTGATCGGAGTTGATCAAATCTTCTGCATTGTTGACGTTGGGATATCGGACTCGCTTCGTCAGGGTGGCGGACAGTTGGCCCTGATAAAGGGCCTGCATTGTCAAAGCAAAGCTGAACAAACAGGCGAGATAAATTCTTGGGCCCACTCCGTTGGGCAAATCCGGAAAACAAGAGTTGCAAATAATGCGAAGAGAATTGAGAATGGCAATTGCAAATGTTTGGCGTAAAGCGTATTTGAAGAAAATAACGTTAAGGACGATGACGACGCACAGACCGATTCGTGAAAAACCATCAATAGTCGAAATGACTTTTCGCCATTGAGTCTGGAAACTAGTGTAGTGGGTAACCGCGAAAATACGCATATTTAAAATCGGGTAATCCCTGATGGTTCCTGGTATCGATGTGTACGGCATAACATGGAATACAACGTCACTACGACCGTCGGTTAAATCCTGCAACAAGCTGTTCCCTGTAGTATCGACGGATCCTGAACTTTCATTGATCTGATTGTAAACCATTTTGAATGATACGTTCATGTATCTTGCGATCGTTTTTAGAATTTTGTTGCCGAATTTGAGTTTAGTGAATTGTCCAGGTTTGGCAGGTTCAACTTTGTGTTCTATTAACATCGTCAGTCGAAGCTCGAACCCACTGGTATCTCGTGTCTGATCAAAGTCGATTGTTTCGCAAATGTTAACGTTTGAATGAAATTCACGTACAAGTAAGGTCCACGAGTGGTTGTTGATGTTGCTCGGAGTTCGGTCGACTTTCCAAGGAACTGGAGCTTTCTGGCTAAAAGGATTGAACGCGTAGATCAAGGGCCCTTCGGTTTCGTCATGACAAATAAACTTCGCACCCAGAATATTCATCGTCCATGCTGTCCACAAGAATCCAAAAGCTTCTCCACATCCTATTTCTCTAGCAGGTGAGTCGAACGCGTAGATCTGAGCCATGTGATTCCACCATTTGGAATTTTTCACAAAGACCAGAATCTTCTCGAGCTCCGTGGAAGTCGAAGCCGTCAAAGCAAACAAGGAGATTCGATACTTTCCCAACGGTTCAGCTTTTCTCTGTGAGTTTTCATCACCATAAAGTAAAATTGCACTTATTGGATCGTCCAATGATATCGAAGCGACGAAGGAGTCGGAAACGTTGCCACCCAGACCGATCACCTTCATGCGACCACCGTAACACGATTTGATTACGTTCGCCTGAAAATCATCGATCGTTACTCTTGCGGACCGCCGCATGGGATTCGTCAAACGCCATTAAAACCTCAGAATAAAGTCAAGTCAATAATTCTGCTCACCGTCATCGCTGCTAGATCAGGCGATCTTCGTAACACCAGCATCTCCTCACAACTGACTGATTCCATTATTAATATTTCTTGCAGAACTAACAACGCGAACGTTAATCTGAACTTCGCCATATTTTGAAAACTATTCCCCTCGGAAAACCGTCCCGGGCAATGTTTACAGAACGTCGGTCACCGATGAAATCCCAGTGGAAATATCCAAGCTGCATCGTCCATTCCCCAGTAAATCGTTATCATCGACTGCAGAAGTTCTGGACACGCACCACTTTGACAAATCAATATTGACCATCAGCAATAATGTTCAGAAATTATGGGCTACCACAATCGTATCGTTACTCGTCAAAAAATATACACGTTATGTCCATTATGGAAAAAACATATCCCACATCTTATTAAATGGTTTATGACGTAGTTTTAAAAATCCCATATCTGACCCCGCTATCATAATGGACTTTCATCAACTTTACCAAACTGGCTTTTTTCCAGTTGCTGATTCAATCGTAGCTGTTGTATTGAACCTCGTTTTCATTTGCGCATACAGTGCGGGCTCCATGTTATCGTTTTTATTGTCGAATTGATTCAAACTCTCGGCAGTTTCGATCGTGATCGTTTGTGCATTTTTTTTCTCGATATGTCTAAGTTTTAATGTCCAGAACGTTTGCACTCTTTCAAATACTTTCGGCTTTTGAATCGAAGGAGAAATAAATTAGCGAATAATGGAAGGAACCGTTAAACCAGTAACTCTTCAGAGCTGCGTAAAATTTCGATAAATCTCTTCTGCTGATTCATATAAAGATATATAATCCATAGCAATGACTGTTCGTCGTTTTGCTTCCAACGAATTCAGTTTGCCATCGCTCCTACAGAATCTGCTATCGGTTCGTACGGTTTCGGTCAGCTTTTCACTCTTTCCGTCTCTCCGGCCTTCCTCTGCTCCGTCCTCACCGTATGATACGTCGCTCCGGCTGCTGGGAAATTAATGAGCCTCTAATGGCACCGACTCTCCAATTAGCCAAGCTTCTCTTCGATGTGATACCCGGCGCATTGGCTGCCGAAACGTCTCTCGCTGACGCTTCAATTTTCAGCACCAAGATTGGCGCTTCCAAAGAATCAAATAAAACCACTGTAGCAACGAATGATCCGGAAATGAAAAAGCATATCGAGCAAGCTAGGCAAATGCTTTGTACATGGAACTGATTACTTGGCCTGGAAGAATTTATATATTTCATTTTGAATTCCGACATTTTCCGTATCGTCCAGTGGCTTTTCTCGTTTTTTGATCCTCCAATTAATCGGAGATCTCTCCAGGACCGAAGGCATTAATATTCAATTTAGTGAAGTTTCGATCGGCATGAGCAAGCTCTTTATTAGCAGGAGAAGCTTGAACCGTCAGCTTGAGGATTTCTCTCGGACATATTGGGATAAAATCACAATTAATTTTTTTCATTCTATGTTGAGATTTATCAAGATACGAGAATAAATCGGTCGTCGATGATTGGAAGGATTGCTTCAAAGCTACAATATTGTCGACTAAGCGATTTCATGGGAAATATTTGTTTGAACAGTTGATAAAAACTGATGGCTACTCCCTATCAGATTTCTTGTATCGCAATACATGGAGCACGAATTCATATTTACGGCGAAACGAAATTGCAGTGCGAGCAAATATACGGTTGACTGAGAATAAAATTATCTGCAGATAAAAAGCACGTTCTACGGTACATTTCTACCAATTGAGAGGAGAAAGGTTTGCACATTTCGCTCGGTTGCAACTTATGTTTGAGGAAACGAGCGAGTCTTCGTTTCTGAGTTGCGTAGCAGTTACGAAAATAAGAAAAAGGATATATGGGAGGCAATTATTGATCGTTAAAAGCATGAAAAACCAAACAAGACCGCACACGTGGGATTTTTCTGTTTTGTCGAAAGAGAGCGGGATGCAATTTGGAGACAAAAATCTTAATTATGAATCAATTATGACGCAGGAGACAACGCAATGTGGAATGTGTATTTGCATATACACTGCAAATGATCCTGCAACGAGAGACGCGAAAATGATTTTTACGAGCTTAAAATATCCTCCAGCTTCCTCTCTAATTAATTGCGAGATCAAGTTGAGCTGCGAGAATAAAGATGCACAGGAAAAAGAGGAGAGAAGAGAGGCTAATGAAAAATATCGGAGGAGGGAAAAGACGAGAGCGAAGGAAAGGAAGGCCAGATTAGGAGGCTCGAATTAATCCGCTTATTAATTGAGTTTACTAGAGTTCCTTCTCGGCTACTTGGGAGGTAAAGAATCGTTGTTAACTTTATATGTGATCTCTCTTCTCCTTTTGGTCTTCTCTCCTTTGTCCTGTGTCTCGAAGTGTACGTGTCTGTGACCGTGCACATAAGTACATCTTCTTCCAACAGCGTTAATGTCCTTTTCACCGAGTGGAATATTTCCGAGGGTCTCGTACGCTTCCATTTGCATGGTGTGTACGTCTCTCCCTTCGTATCTGTATCTTCGTGCTGCTTTTTGCTGACGTTTGACAAATTGTGGATTTATCACTCGTACACGCTTAATCCTCTCGCATTTCTCTATCGACTGGAAATGCTTATTCCCTTGAGATCGTTATCGCGCGCAGGAGTACGATGGCCTCGTATACTTAAAGTGTCCGTATGATCCGGATCGCAATTACTTTCGTTATTGCTTGGATAAAAATTCATTAGTCGTGCGTTTCATAAATTTCCGGAATTTCGTGATTTTTCATATAATTTTGAGAAGACTGGAAAATTCTCTAGAGATCCCAACATTGGAATGTTTCCGGCATTCCTTCCGTGCCGTCGTGTGTGCAGCCTATCGTTTGAAGGGGCGTAAGTGAAAAAATCTGGATGTTTTCGTCGCGATCAAGACAAACAAAACGGGACAAAAGTCTCTCTCGAGTCTATCCGTGCATGCAGCGAATAAGACAAGCTTGGAGATATCTTGGGGGCTCCAGAGGGATCCTTATTTCCAGCATCCATTCGATTCGCGGCACAAGCCGACCATTCCATCTACGAACGTAGGTGTACATTCTTTGGGAGGAGACGCCCCCGTCTTTCTAGACATCTCTCTTTCTCTTACAGGCGTCTGGCCAACCATACGGTTCAATTATTTCCGGAACTAGCTCTCCTCTGCCGTTTCCGCTTCAACTTGCATTCGCTCCGTTTTTGCTCCCTATTTCCTTTCCTCTTCGTCTCGCTTTTCTCTCAGTCCGTGCTCGTTTCACCGAGAACGAAATAACAATGCTAGGTAAGATAAACACACGATGAACGCTTCGTCTCGGAACGAAATGAAACTGCGGGGAACCCGACGAGACGGAGAGGGAGAACGTTATGGAAAGGAAGAAAAGCAAGATGAGAGCTTCCCTGACGCTTTCGTCGAGGGCGCGCGCATCAGCTCGGGCTCCAACGATTTCACAAAGCTTCGACTGCGCTCGCCGCTCTTGCGTATCCGTTTAATATCAATCGGTTTTCTCTCTCCGACTCCGTTCCTTCTCTTCATCAGTCTCCCTAGATGCTTCTATTTCTCTGCGGGTTCTGTCCGATGCTACACGTCCTACATATCACTCTATACACCGCATATATGTGCACCGTGTGCGCCTATATGTGTCTGTATGTGCCGATGTGTTGTTCTTCTATCTCCGCCTTTTCCTGTTCATCTTTCGGGAGGGGCGCGTCTCTCGTCAGAGTTCTGTGTGCTCCACCGTGGCCGAATGCACCCTTTCTCTCGTACAGGCTCTAGAGTAGGAGGCCATACCCTCGAGCGGACCGATAGTTTCCATTAGTTGGTTCTGGATGCCAGCCAGCAAAGGGAAAACAAGATAGACAATGCATTTCCAACCTTCTGACTGTTAGATGCTTCTGAACTGGCCAACGAATCGGAGAAAACTCTCTCCTCTCTCGAATCTCCTCTATCGTAAATGGAGAAACGTATGTATGAGACTATGCGAAGTTTCAACATGTCAGACCATGCAACGTTGAACCCATCTGGTGTGTCGTTTCGGCTGCCGGGCTCACTTTACTCTGTTGTTCGCTAGGGTATACGTGCCTTTTTCGGGGCCATGGATAACTCTCCATAATCGTCATTCCGATCAATTTGTCACCAAGCGTTCAGCCCTCAACGTTTATCACATCAACTCTATCATTGGACACTCAATTGACGCTTCGCCAACTGTTATGGAATGAAAATCCCACAGGATTGAAATCTTGAAAGACAAAAACCAATTCTCATGTGAGAAACAACATCCGACAGTGCTAAAGAAACGAATTTCCTAAATTCGCACACGTCGACCGAAACTCCGAGTTTCCCAGTTGAATCTTATTCGTGGATCCTCGTCCGAGATCTGATATTTGAGAAATTTCGAATTAAGCTCCATCGAGTTTTACAGCAACATGTTGATTTGGATCGACACGATTAATAGAATTTTGTATCAATCCGCTCAAACTCCAAAGGCTCAGTCGATCTCTAGTAATTAGTAGTTGCGAATAGTCCGGTAAATACGGAAATAGCTTGAAGGCAGAGAGCGATGATTAGACATCGCATCTGTTGAGGTGTCTCTGTTCAGCACCAGTTTCAGCCAAATCCTGTGACTTTTGCGTTCTCCTTCCTCCCTCTCTCCCTTAACTGGTAACGTTCTCGAAAGTGGAATGCTTGTTCTAGGGTGTATGCGTATTGAAGTGGAATAATCGAACGGTAGTTTCTCTAGGCTAGATGCATGGCTGGGAAACCCCGTTGAAACGTCAAGTCCTATTCTCCCTTTATCTCCCTTCCTCTCTTCATTTTCGTCTCCGGCGTCGTTCCGAATCTACTGCCGTAGATTACTGAGTAGCCTTATAAGATTCTCTCTACATCGGCACCTTCGCTACTCCGGCTCCTCAGACACTTGCCTGTACAAACGTTCTCTGAAATTCGTGGTCTTCTCATCGCCTCCTGGTACTATATAATGTTGTTGCTAAGCCAGCTGATCGAACCATTCACATGCACAAACACTGACGGACTCAGTAGCGAGAAAATTAACGATTTCTTAAATCCTCCAAGTTGACCTGAACGTCCCAATACATGATGCCATTAAAATGTTACTTATGCTCAACGATTTTCTTTGCTCGTATTTCATTTCCACTAAAGATATAATTCCCCATAACCACAGAACCATTAATATTACTGGCAATAATAATAATCCTACGATAATCATCACTTTTGAACGAGTTTGCTCGATAAATTAATACGCTTCGATGCCTTCTGTCCGAGCTGCTACTACTAGTTTTGCCAAATTCGCAAAGCTTCGGATAATGCCCGTTTAACTCTCCGTTGCACTTGGTCTAGTCGATTGCGAATGAGAAATAGTTGAAAAGGGAAAGCCCGAGAGCGCGAGAGAGAGAGAGAGATAGAGAGAGAGAGAGAGAGGAGAGGATTGTGGACCAGTGAGAGATCGCAGTGAGAATTCGAAAGGATCGAGAAATTATTGTGCACCCTCTCTATCGTCAAGTGGTTTTCGAGTTCTGGACTCAGTGTGTATACATACACCGACCACCCTACGTTGTACTACACGGTATATCGATATGTCGACACGTATATATATACATTTCCACCACGGGAGTCGAATTGCTCGAGAATGTAGGTTTTGCTCCACTCACTTCACATTCGTATCCCCGGAGAAATACAGAGGGTAACAAGCAATCCCTGGATTGTCTGAGGAAACGAGAGAAAAAAGAGCAATGCGATGTAGCTTACATACGTACGAATATATCTATATAAATCATATGGAACCGAACAGTAGCAGGAGAGAGGAAAATGGAAAGGGAGGGAGGAAAAGCTGGGAGAGAAACTGTAAGAATTAAGTTGAATGTTCAGCACGAGCAGTGAGTCCCTAAGCGACTGAAGCAATGTACTACAATGTTATAGCTAACAAGCAACGCTGACGTCTCCGTTCGTTCTTTGGTATGATTACAAAAGCGTGCACGTTTTCTCTTCCGTATAAAATCCCATCATTTGAGAAAACTCTGTTCCTTCAACGTCCCCAAACAAATGAAACACCAATTATGGATGAGCGGAATGCAAACACAATTTGCCCAACGTTTGGAAGGAAATTATATTCATGACTGGCGATTCTTTTTTTTTTTTTCAATTCTCTACAGCTCGCGGTCAAGTGACTTATTTGCAGACTGCGAAAATTCCGAGTCCACTTAAAATTGATTTGAACAAATTTTGCGGTCAACTAACAGAGGAATTTTGTGTTATTTCTGTTGTCTTCGTATTTCTTATGAGGGAGGCACCAAGTTTCAATTGTTCTGCATGCAGAATAGTTTAAGCTCTCTCTGTAATGAAAGAAAAACAATGGACTTCTGTTTGCGAGACCTTCGTACCCAGAAGCAGTTAATGGGACTCGTGAATAGGGTCAGTCAATACGTCTTCCTTGCTTAGGACGCGTGGGTGTGCTTTTGTCTGACAGATAGCTTTCTACTGCTTGGGATGTCTGCTCAGAATCTTGGGGAACTTGAACATACGAGCTCCCACGCGTTGGCACGTCTACGATGATGGAGAACCACCGGATGTTGAATAGCACCCCGAAAACTCTACCAGTGGAACTATAAGTTTTCGATGCATATTAAGTGCCACTGCCACTCGTGTCTACATTTAACTCAATTATCCATAACTGTTAGAATAACCAGAATGCCATGATCGTTACATTGAGTTATCTACTCGAACATCTGCCGAAAACTCAAAGAATAGGCCAAATTTCCGATTTGCAGCTCTAACAATGTTTAAACATCAGAGCATTTGGAAAAAATCAATCGACCGGTTTTGGCATACGATTTTAAGATTCTTGTATTCCGGAGTGTTGAATTACAGTTCCGGAACAATAAGGATTTCGGATCATGCATTTGCAATGCCCATTAACTGTGCCGAGACGATCTACACCGAATTATGTGAAGACTGGTGGGAACTAGACTGTCAGGTACCATGGCACATGCTCAAAAGTCATCCCCAGAGTACAGCAGCTTTAGGAGTGCCGACGTTTAATGTCTTACAACGCCAAGGCTGGCTGGTGGGAGATCGTACATCACAAGAACGACATCGCCATGAATGCAGCGACAGACCTTGAATCAGATAATCAATGAATTTGGGCGAGTTAGAAAGGCGTCACAGCGAATCATGTCGCTCTCGATGTTTATTGAGATAAGTAGTGAGGACAACAGAAGCCGCATGGACCACATCCTGGGGAAAATATTTCGATAAAAATGTTGAAAGACATTGCCATTTGATTTCAAGGTCTTTGGGATCTCGTCCAAGCGTCGATTCATCTTAATCATTTGGGGCCATTATTCATCTCCGTATGAACGGACTTTCGAGACGGATCAGATACTTCGAAGAATCACAAACATGCGGGAATGGTATGAAGAAATGCAGGCAGAATTGGCAGACGACACGATATATGCTCGAGGATTGATACAGAGACTCGAGAACTCGGGCTGATATCGACCAGCAGCGATCTTTTTCCTCAAGACGATTTCGTTATAGCTCTCGTTCTCGGCACCAGCACCAGGGAAATTACGAATATCCATCTTCCTCCCCGGACGTTCGAACGCCTGGTCTGACTCGGTCGTCCATCCCTATCGCCTCCTATCTGGTCGGGTACAGCTAAAGGTACCAGTGAGAAAGCATTAGCAGGAAACTCCAGGCTAACCATCAATCTCGACACGCGAAATATCCATCGAATGATCCTTAGGCTTTCGGGGGCCTCTTATACGGATATGCTCTCTCGTGCTCGTCTTTACATCGCAATCTTTCACAACTCTTCCTTTTCATTCTTACACCTTGTGACCTCTTTTCTCTTGCATTTTATGTCTATTCAATGCTTTCACTTCACTATCGTTCCATTTTTCGTACCTTCCATCTAGACTTTGCAGATTTTTCTCCATCGGTTCATCGGTCCATCGTAATTGATAAAATTGTAATTGCTCTAATTTCGCCCGTTCTTTCTAATTTGTTTTTCTTCTGTTTCTTTGGTACTCATTACTTGCTGCACTTTCATGGTTTATGTTTATTGCGCCATTGATTTTCAACGACGGTGTAGTTGGGCGTCGCACATGAATATAGCTAAATAAATGAATGAGAAAATGTCTATGCCTATAAATAAATAGATAAACAAATAAATTTTCCTCAAATAAATTTTCGTCGTTAATGGCGACACGTAAGTAATGAGAGAGAATTCCTTTCGACTCTTATTTCGTCCTCGATGAATAGCAGCGAGCTTTTCCAGTAATTGCTCGACCGAATCGACATCAACGAATGTTGAAAAAGAAAAAAACGAATAGAAACACCAAAGGTCCGGTTTTTCGTTCTAACGTTGACACTTCTAGCAATTTGCTTTCATCCTATTTACATTTTAACAGTTTGATGGAAAAGTTGAGACGTTCGTTCCAAAAGCTTTCAACAGAGATACTTGATTTTCATATGAAAGAGCATGGAATGCGACTCAATTGATTCCTTTTAAAAATTCGCAAAGTGTTTCCACGAGATCGTAGATTGAAGTTTGAAAAAGTGATGAGGACCGAGAGACGAAATACAAAATAAAGACTTTCATACATATATGTGCGCGCGAATGTAAAGGTGTCGTCAGCGATAACAGAGAACGAAGGGCAAAAAGTGGACAACACGAAAGGACGAGTCTGCCATTTGTCAATGCTTGGCAAGTGATGCACAGCACTTCCTAGCCACTCAACTAAAGCAAAAGCTTTCGCAAGAGACAAACCTCCTGTCTCGCCGTTGTCGGATTATAATAACGGCCTCTTCTGCCCTTCTTTCTCGCTGCTGCTTTTTCTTTCCTTCATTGATTCCTCTGACACTTTTGCAGCCAGCCTTCTTGTGTTCTTCGTGAATTCTTCAACATTCTCGTCTGCTCTATACGCTCTTCTACACAGGTTGCATTTTTATTTTATTTCGTAGTCGAAACATCAAGATTTCACGTCCCCATCGCCATCTGCTGTCTATCATCCATCAGATAAAAATCGGAGGATTTTCGGAGAACTCAAAATCGAATTTTGAAAAATTTGGTAGATTCTTGGTTGAAGCCTGGAATTTAGAAAAGTTTTGAAAGTGTGTAATTCGCATTTGAACGAAACAAGTTGATTTTATTGGAAACAAAGCAAAATCTCGTAACAATCGGTCACTTCGCTTATCTAAGCCTCGCACGTTGCAGAATATTTTTATTTTTTATTTTTTTCAAATTTTAATCGGAAAGTCCTGTAGCCGAGATTCGTATACAAAATGCGTGGTGGCTGGAAAATTGTAGATAGTGAAATAAAGGGAAGCTGAAAATGAAAAAAAGCCGGAAGGACGTCGTAGTGGTTAGCTTTGCTGTGCGAGGTAAAAGTGTGGTGAGCGAAACACGGGAAACCGACGAGTGACCCTCGTGGTATGAGTTAAAAGTGCACTACGATGTGCGAGAGAAAAGAGCGGACTTTTCGCTTTTCATGTGCAAGTTTCGCACTCTTCGTTTTTTTTCGTCGTATATATTTCATTCTATATTCAACAATAGTGTGGACTACATATAGGAGGTGAAGGCCAAAATGGAACAAAAGAGCACAGCGAAGTACATCTTTTGAAAAACGCGAATTTTTTTATCCACGGGAAAAAAATGTTTTTCAAAACTTTGAATATTTTTCACCAATTTTTACTGCATTCTTCATCGAAGAATAATGGCTGAAGTTTTTTATTGTAAAAGTTACTGAAAATGCGGTCACACCGAGTTCGTTGCTGACCGGTGAATATTGAATTTTTTTTCGAATGTATCGAAGAATTGATATTCGATTCGTTATGCACTCAAAAGTTGTAGTGCTGATGAACTCCCAATTTTTTTTTTTTTTTTTTCGAGTCTTTGTCGTGACTTCATAATTGCTCGATGTCCCATTCTGCCCCAGTGTCCCATTTTTCCCTGTTCCCACATCTGTCTGCATGTGTATATCGTCAGCAAGTGAACGTGCATAATATAAATTCTTTTCTCTCTTTTGTTGGCCCGTTCGTTGTAGTAATATTCTTGCAGTAGAAAGCTCTAATAAAAACTTCAACTCGGCGTGATCTCCTTGACACCCTGCAAAGGTTTAGCTCGTATATGTTAGTATATAATAAGAGAAAGAGTAAAAGTTGCACATGCAAACCGCGTTTTCAACGTCTTTTTGACTTTTTTTCGAATCCGAAGCAGCACCTAAGATTCTCAGATGTTTCAATAGGATTGTTCCTATTATTTTGGTTCCTTTTACTCTACGATGTACGGTCTCATCTCTTGTTATGGATTGTTGATGCATCGACGCCATTCACGTGGTTAATATTATCTCCATACTTTCTACAATTAAATCTAATTTTTAATTGGAATCAGCTTTGACCCATAAAATTCATGCAGCGGACGCATATGGAAGAATTCATGAAATAAATATTCATGGGAAGCATGCGAGATAAATGTGATTCAATATTTCCTGGCTAATCGAATGCATCGCGAAGTTATAGATACTTCTCAATAGTCGTATTATTTTGCCCAATGAATTTGATTAATAAGCACCATCTGCAAACGAAATGAATTCTCTGGAGATGTGAATCAGGATTTGGACCGTGAATCTTAATCCGAAATATGCAGCTTCATTCGCATTAATTTTTTCAAACTTTCAATAATTCGTTTCCGTCATCTCAAGTTACTGAATTTGATGGGGCCTTTTTAGAAAAAAAAGCTTATGCTCATATCCGACGCTCAGGTAAAGCCTCAGCATATTGTCGCTGCAAAATCACAATCCAGGCCTCGTACATACGATTGAGTCCATTATTCCCTATGAATTATTGCATCGTAAGTGATAAGCGGATAAGAGCAAAACTTTTTTGTAATGGACATAACAAATGTCTATAATGGATATGGATTTTTGTGCAGAACTTTGACGACATTAGTAGCTCTTAATTAAGCATAATCCACGTACGTCTGCAGCAATTATTTATCTAGCAGGATCATACAGTCGAAAAGGAAGAACAATGATGTGATTTCTGGTCTGCGGGACGCGCATTAACGCGGATCTCGCTGGTTCAGCTCGAACGCGTGCACGACAGCAACTCGGCACGCGGTGGAATACCGATAATTTGATAAATCTAATGGGTAGTCCAGTAGCTTCCAGACTAACACATCTATATCAGAAGCATTAATTTACAATTTATCAAGATTATTGTTCGAGTTAATGAACCGACTGCCGCGCGGCGGAAAAGTTTGAAAGATGACCGCGCGGCGCAACTAATGTGCTGAGTGTTTCCATTTATCATGTATAATTCTTTGATTCCACAAGCACATCGGTGTCCCTAACAGGACCAAACTTTTTAGGTGAACTTGAAAGTTTCCGCTCGAGTAGCGTCAATTCTCGAATTACACAAGAGAACTGGCCTGGCCCAAGTTCCAATAGAGATAAGTGCGGAAAGCAATAATATATACGTCTATATATACTTATAATATTATAGTGATAGTAGCACGTGTATAATAGTCCCTCAGGTCGCACGCTCGACTGCCTTTTAATCCACAGAGTTGCCTTGCCTAGCGGCGATCGATTATCTCGCTTCACCAATCCGCTGGTAACTCTTCTAATAGACTCGTGCTCTTTGCTTCTTTCTCTCATATATCTATCCATATGTATGTATATTTGCAAGACATTTCAATGGATGAAAGCAATGGAGCGAAGATACGATTATCTTCTCTCTATCTCTCTTAGTTACTCCGTAATTTCCATATCGTGCATCAAATATTTAACGACCATACGATCGGATTCGGTTCCAACGCCTGAAACATTTTTACAAAAATAAAACCGACCTCGATATTCCAATGATTTTGCTGACGTCGTACTCGACACTGGGTGATTGAACAGTTGGCCATTATTACCGAGCAATCGAACAAAGGAATGATAATTGTTTGCTTTCCTGAGCTGCTTCCATTTCTTGATGAGACTTTGAATTTCACAGTAGATCGCCGAGTATTTTGAACTCTTGTTGGTAATGGGGATTGAGAGATTATTCGTAGGAATGATTTTCGAGTGGAATCTGTGGTACTGACGATTTGCAGAATCAAAATAATAAATGAATTTCTGGGACAGGGCTTAAATTATGTATTGGCGAGAACTCGGTCCATGGATTTGACTACTCGAGTACCCGGATGAGCAGTTGGAAAGCCGAAATTTAATGGAGCTTACTGCACGGCCACGCATTGGATGGGAATTTATTTATATTCTTAGGTTATCGATGAGTCCCTCGCCGCGCTTGGTACCTGAGTATTCACTTGTCGAATTGACAAGGAGACTGCCGGGACCCATAGGGTGATGATAGGGTCTAAATGGCTGTTAAAGGGGAGGGGAGTGGAGACCAGAGCCGCCCCGGAGCCAATTATATCGAATCGGTACCCTATTAGCGATGGGTCGACGGGAATACGACGACGACAACAACGCCAGGGAGATGAACGTTTTATCTGGCTCCTTTCGGGCTATACGAAGACTTTTATACTTGGACGACGACGACGACGACGCGACGACGAACATACTGGATGGAAGCGACCACAACGTTCGCGACGTATAACCCCTCGCGAACCCAGGAGATGTCCGCTTAATTGCAGCCTTCGTTATATCGTCGTCAGCAGCGAGAAAGACTCGGTCTGTGCTCTCAACGAGTCGTTTCTTTGATTTCCCCCCCCCCCCCCTCTAGACTCTCCCCTTCATCCTCCACTTTTTTCCTTCATTCAGAAATAAATATAGTGCGGACTCTACGAACGCACCGCTTCTTCGGGTGTTGCAATCGCCATTAAGGATCCACGTCTCCTCTTTCCTGCAATCATCCGTTATTTTTTACAACGGCGACCCTGTTTCTTCAAAGTATATGAACATGAATCCTTTCGGCTTGGGAAAAAAGGAGAAATCGCTCGATCTACCGATTTTTATACCCTGACACTTTTCAAAGGCATCCGACTATGAAAATTCTCCCTCTTTGCAGCTTATCGCAGTGACATTCACATCGGCATTTTCCTTCCCTGTGACTGTTCGCGCGAAATAGAAGCAAAAGTCAAACGAATGAAAAGCAAAAAGTGATAAGAAATAAAAAGAAAATTCTTATTCTGATTAGTGACTTAAAAGGACCCCAAGGTCTTCTGTCGAAATCTCTCATCCTCTCGACAAGCAAGGTAATCTGTATTTCTGGTTGCTACATAATCAATCCGCTGCCAAGAGAAAAATGACAGGAAAGCCCGGAGTTACTATCCTGTGCATGAAAAAAGAGCTTATGAAATGCTTGTCGAGGCTTACGCGCTGTCAGGCACAAAGAAATGCGCTCTGATTAACTCCTGGCACCTCGCGAACTCTTGCTTTCCATCTGGTTGTCGTGTCGCCGGAAAGAAGACGAGCGACAGGCACGTGCTTGGTAAGACTTGGCTAAATAGAGTCCACGCTCATTTCAAAGCTTCCCAAGGTGAAGCCCGACCAGCAACTACTGCGATGTATATCATCATTGTAGGAGAGTAAGACCGGAGGCAAAGAGGCAGATTAAAATCAACATGGGAGCGCCCGAATTTCCCGGCTGAGTCTCTTTGAGTTCGTAAGACTGGGGGAGGCTTAATTTTCAAAAGGCAAATGATGTTTGTTGAAGGATTTTTACCTAACGTTACTCTGACGCGTCTCACTTCTCTTCCACCTAATTTTTATTGGTACATAGACTGTCCAAGGCTAAAAGAGAATAACGAACAGCAAAAAGCACCGTTTTCACCGAAAGCCGAGGACCTCGGTGTGGAGCCTTCGATGACAGTTGCTTGTTTTTTTTTTTTTACAAAAAAGTTGCTGACTGTGGCAAAGATCCCGTTAAGGAGGTACCCCAGAGTCGCGATTCATGCGGAGCTTTTAATTTTACGTTTGTTCGCTCGGCAGACGTGTTGAATTTCTAGTATTTTTCTCAATTTTTCAAGCTAACCGAACGATCTTGGATTACTCGTTGAAAATTTAAATCTATCCACGAGGGATAGGGAAGGTAGTCGACAGAAGATCGTGGATAGTGCCCTGAAAGTTTTTCCACGTGATAAATTTTATCAGACCACGAGCGAGATGAAGAATAAAGCTGAAGAAATGGCGAGAAGGATATCCCAAGTGCGCGCTCGGATATCGGGAAACGTGTGCGAGCTGGGATTTGCTACTGGCAACATATCTCCATTAGGATCATAAATATATATATACATGTATATATATGTGAGTGTGTAAATATATATCTCAAATCTTGCCGACTGAACGTCGACGCCGGCCGGCCGTAGTGTTCGTACAACGAAAACCTCGTGTGACTATCTTCTTTCCGAAGACACGCCAGCCGGAAGCTTGTGTTATATTCTCTCTACTTTTCCGCGTTGCTCGTTTTGCTATCCCTCCGGAGACGAACTTCGAGAATGAAGATTAACCGGAGAGGGTCTAGGAGGCGAAAAATCTCCTTTGTCATTGTCCAAGTGTTAGCGAAGAAATATAGGACCCTGTGCACATGTACTTGCGTCCTCCTGCTTACATTTTTATTATATAGACAAGAAAAGTAAAGAGTATTAGCGACGTGACCAGGCTCCGGGTCAGGAAGAAACAATCTCGGTGGGAAAAAATGGTGGAAATTTCAGAGCAAAAAGCTCGTTATCTTCTTCGCTGTAATTACCTTTACTGACGGAAGGCGCGTTTGCAAGTTTGCCAACTATTCGATCGCTACGGCGAGTAAATGAGTCAAACTTGTCAAAGTTCGAAAAAGCTCATAAAGTTACTATAAGACGTATGGAACGAGTGGGAGGCGAAGAAGATTTCTGTGTGTTGAAAATCGAACGCCAGGCTTAGCAATGCCAGCCATGGGAAATGAAGAGAGTTTCAGAGGGTGAAAACTAGAGATGAGCGTATAGAGCAGGCAAGCAACATAACGAGAGGTTTGACGCGGTGATTTATGGAAGCTTGTAAACTTCAGACAGTTCTGTACACACCAACTCGCGGTACATACGAATAGCGCGTAAAGGGAAATATGGAGAGAGAGGAAAAAGTGAGCGAACGAGAAATTCGAAGTATCCACCGGAGTCTCTCTGGAGATGCGGCAATGAAATCCTTTAGATGAAATGACGTTTCACGTCTGTTTACCATACGTTCAGCACTTTTCATTGCGCGTCCTTACGAATTTACCCGCAACGCATCGGTAATCAAATCGAAAAACACATTCCTATAGGAGAATGAATTTTCAAAATGCTCGTAAAAATCTTTTAGTCGAGTGTGAATCGAGCAGTGAAGTCGACGGTCCAGATTTGTTGCTTTAGATCCACCAAATCTCTAGATCCTTGGACATTCATTTGTTTCGATTCTCTGATAATAATTAACATCGTCTGATGAAAAAAAAACTCATTGCGGACGTCATATTTCCTCTCTAACGAAAAAACCCAAATGGGAGAAAAAATCTTTGGTGTGTCCGAGCCATGATGTCTAAACTATTTATTAATAGATCGCATCGTAGTTTAGATGATTCCCTCTGCGTTGACGTGAGTCGAATACGGAGTTTGTTTCAGCGTATCGGGCAATATATGCGAGCATCTCGACCACGACGGGGCGCGATCATCAAGCTCAGTGAAGTGACGTGCGCAGCAACTGGAACACCCTCCATTCCGTTTAACGGCGGCTGCAAAAAGGAAAGAACGAATGAACGGAAAAGAAAAGAGCTCTGAAGCGTCAACGTTTTGAGCCACCCTGATCCCTTTAGTCTCGCTAACAAAATAATATATTTTCTGCGCTAATCCACACGCCAGACGGGAGGACGATAAAACCCCTGAAGTCTCGAGCTTGCAGTTCCGCGCTACTGGTTGCTCATTCCTCGTATGTTGCATTTGCTATAGATAAATATAAAAGCTTCAACGAATGAAGGACACCATGAACGTCATGGAGCATGCTTTGTTCTCTCTTAGGCATTGAAACTTTCGATCAAAAGTATGAGAAACTAGAAAAACATTCCCGATGCCCTTAGAAACTGCTGAAGTGTATAAGAAACTGCGACTCAAGATGCCAACTTCATAGACAAGAACAACTCGCGGTTGTTGTTCTTGCAGCGAGGCGATCAGTTTCCAAAGTTTGGGCCAGAATAGTGAAAAAATAAAATTAAGTTTCTGAAGATTTGTTGAGCATCACAATTTTTGGTTCGCCACGATTTCATTGACAATGCAAAGGAAAATAAGGTGAGGAAACTTTTTTTTTCATACTTTGTTCCTCACAATTTCGGCAGCGCTTTTCAACACAGCCTGTAGAGAAAATGGGATGAAAAATATACAAAAAGCGAATTCCTCAGCTCTCCTTTTATGAAACTCGCGTGCTCTCCTGTAGCATTCCTGTCCTCAGCGTGTGCCTTCAGCGTTCTGTTAATCCTGAATAATGAGCAACACTTTTTTGACCCTGTACAGAGTGCTTGAAGCGATCTTCAGAAAATGAACGAGCCCTGCATTGGGTTAGATTAGGACGAAGGAAAAACGGGAGCTTTTGCTTTCATCATGTTTTTCCGTAGGACCGTACGTCCATCCAGAACATGTTATTCATCAGGCAAAATTCTGGATTTCATTCCCTTTCCACACATAGTCCATCCTTTCGTAATTTTTTTTTTTTAATACTTTCAAAGCTTTCGGCCTTCATTTTTGCAACTTTTCTTATGGAACTACCGTACACATATGAACAGAAAGATAAATAAAATGCAGTACGGACAAACTCCCCGAGCGGAGCTCCACGAATAAGCTTTCGACATTTTTCATAATCCGTCTGTTTGTGCCTCATGATTACGCTTCCTCGGCCTTATGGTTTTTTAAATTAACAATAACACTATCACCGAGTATTCTTTCAGCTGTAGAAGCAGAATAACATTCCGCCCCCTCCCGCATAGGAAAAGGCGGCTTATAACGATGCTTTTTCACAGGATAATACATAAGAAATTCATTGCCATCCATCAACTCTTTCAGCCATCATACATTCCCATGAGGTGTTGATTTGAGACTCGGAACTCACGGCTTTTTGGACCCGCTGATTGCGGATATTGACTAACAAACTGCAAATTCGGAATTTCTTTTCTCTCCATTTTTTAAACGAAGAACGACAGTGTCGAAAATTTTCTGAAAATTCTGTTGAATTTTGTGAAGTTTATTGAGTCCGGGAAAAAATTCACGCTTCGCTGTTCATAGTAGTTTAGCAGAAAATTAAGTTTTTTATAAGCCAGCACAAAATTCAACTATGCAATTCAGAGCCGCATTTGTTGAATCAGGAAATAGTAACTGCTTAGATCATTATTTTATATTCATTAATGTCCTAAGCACCATGTGGGTCTAAAAGACCCGGTAACAGTTGTTAGAATAGTAGATTTCTCCGGCGGTTTTTGCACCATGAAATTCGTCTTTCCGGCTCTAAAATATCTGACCAAGAAGAATATCTCGGTTGAATCGGAATGTGTTTGCGCGGTGCTAATGCAAAATGTATAATTTATCAGCCGAGTACGTTGGAGGTTGAATATACAGGATGGAGGAGAGCACGGATCCGGGGTCAGAAATTCGGCAGCCCAGACGAGCGTTCACATGTGGTTTAGGGGGCACGGTAATACAATCATTGTGGTCAGTCATGGCTCTGCTCGAGGCAGGCACCAACGCAAACAACGCTGCTGCCGCGAAGACAAACACTGTTAGGGCCTCCTCCCAATCCTCTATCCCCTCCTGCTCTTACACATAATCTCTGTCTCTCTCCTAGCGCATTTTACAGTCAAGTTGGTGGTGCAATTGTTCGGCCTCGCTTCATCTCCTTCTAGCAGATGCTGTCGATCCTGGTTGGTGCTGATCCTGGGGGTGTTTAACGAAAAAAAATGACCTTTCATCACGCATGTGTAACGTGTGATGAATGCAAACACACCCACACGCGAAGGTGCATCAATGTATATGCATTAATAAATATTACCCATGAATTCCTTGCGATGCGAATATCTTACGTATATACAGCAACTGTTTTTCAATTGGTTCTTTGACAGCTTCCCTTCACTACGCACTCCCATCGCTCCGGCTTTGCAGAAGGCTTTGCATCAAGATCCATAGATCTCCCTTTCTCGATTCCCTCGTGGTGTTTCTCTTTCTGTATCGAATCTCTTTTACTTCATGTTTTCCTATCACCCTCTCACTCGGAATAATAATAACATCGGTGCCACCTTCTGTCTCTTCTCATCATCTCTCTTGCTTCTCGAGATCTTCTCAGCCCATCGCACACTCGACTCGCATCAACACCTTTATTCTGTTTGTCTGAATCTTCAACTTGTTCTGCTCCATTTGTACTCTCCACGATTTCTCGACAATTTGTATGGCACGAACTACTTTTCGGAATGAGCCTTTCAACTGGGAAAATGTCTTTTAGACGCGTCGATCGAGAGTCCCACGTTTTTCTTTCCGTTTTGTAATTACTGATTTTTTCGCTTGACAATCGCGACGAGGATCATCCGGAAATTTTATAAAAATGAAATCCGAGTCATTCGGAAGTCACCAATAAATATCCGGCCGGTCCTTGTGTTTCTGTATCCCGGGTGATCGATAAATTATTGTAACGGTCTGTAACGCTTACCGCGGATCGAAAAAACCGCCAACTGCTGTTGGGAACCCCCCTGACCCTTTTTTCCGAGAAATTCTTATGGTGCATCCGGTCCCTGCAACCTGGAAGTGCCAATGCAACGCGACGAAAACCGCGTGACTCGCTGCCGACGGGAAAGGATAAAGGGAAGAGCAAAAAAAGTGAAATGAAGAAACAGGAAAATAAGAGGACGAGAAGGAAGAGCAACGGACGAAACGCGAGAGGTAACACTGCTCCGTAGACGACGAGTGTTTATCCTATCCGTTGTAAGGACTTGGTTGTGACTCTTTGGTCTTCTTCGCGAGAACTCGTCGGATAACCGAGAGAGACACAACACAAGAGAAAGGGAGCAAAAGCGCAACCACGAAGTGGTTTCTCATGCAAATCTCTCATTCCACGCGGGAGTCTCTTTGCCGGAGGGACCGGAGAGAAATAAGCATGATCCTCCACTCTTTATAGCCTTGTCTCTTTTCGACCTGGAGTACGAACTGCATCAAGAGCCGACTGTTCCCTGGTAAACCTTCTAAAACTTCTTGAACGCCCAAAAACTTCATGTTGAGCACAACATGAAGTTTCATATTCTTCTATGAAGTCTTAACATCTTCCAAAATTGATAATATTGCGAAATAGTTGATATGAATGAACTAAAAAGCCGCTGAAAAGCTGCCGAGTCTTTATTCAGCGATTAAATCAATGACAAAAAATTGTGGCAGCTGAAAAACACCACGAAAATTTTTTGGACGCTTGCCAACGCGGAAAAACCTCAGAACGGAAATGCTGTAGTTATAATTTGTGCTGGGTTTAACGGAAGCCATGGAATAGTCAACAAGACACCTCTGTAAAAATTTGTTTCACTCGCACTGGCCCAGGCGTGAAGGAGATGTGAAGCTCGTCCATTGACAGCAGAATTTTGTATTTCGTGATATTTTTTTCATCACAGATGGAAAACGCGGAATTTACATTTCAACTGGGCGCGACGATGTATTTTTCTGTCTTATTTACCGTAATAATATTTGCTCTTCTCGAGTCGCCTTTCGGATGAATAACGGCCCGTTTGTGGCTGAGCTGTTCATCAACAGCTCAGCGTCAAATTTACCGCGGGAATCTTCTCCGGCGTTTATTCTATTAGGGAAATTCATTAAATAATCAGCGAATAGATGAAACATCGGGGAGTGAGTCTCTGTATATTCTTAAGGCAGGAGATGACTTGACGCGAACGTTGTGAAGTGCGCTGATTGAATGAGGGAAGTTTGGTAAATGCCGACCAGATAGAGCCACAACGGAGGACCGAGGAGTTTTGAGGAGAAGGCAAGACAGCGGGGAATTGCGAATCGCGGTGTGTCTAATTGAACGAATAAATTATTTAATTGTTGAATGGCACAAGAGATAGCGATGCGTTGGAGGCAGCAGAACAGTCTTTTTCCCAGCATCGGCACGACGTGGAATTCTCTCGTTCCGGTTTGCGTCACAAACCATTACGAGGCTTCAGCCTCTGGATTACAATTTTATTCGATGCATGGATAAGTCCGAAACCACACCTTGGAAGGCAAAAGACTTTGTACGTGGTCGCGCTGGATAAATTTCCGTCTCGGTTTTGGACCGACGGAAAAAAGTTTCTTCGACAGAAATGGAAATCAGTTTGGAGGACGCATAAAACAGGAGACATCGTGGATAGTCCAGTCCACGAACTATATAGACCGACTCCGTTGATGGGATCTGCTACAGGATGCTCGCGAAGTATGTTTACTCGCTGACAGTCGTTCAGATTCATTTCCTCTTCCTTCATTCCTCTCTTACTCCTGTCTCTTTCATCATATTTATTCATATACCGAGTCGCGGTACGGGATCCGCTGTATGTAAATCTGAGTTATACGGTTAGCCGCTTCGTTGGCATTGCCGCGAGAAACCCTCGGTTATTCCCTCGGCCACCTGAACCTGAGCCCGCGTATACTAATCTCACTCCTCGTACCGCATCTAGAAGCTCCTCCATCAACTCCACGAGGACGCCGCATGCAAAACCGGTCACGCGTCACAGACTATTAGCAAAATCGTTATTATAGGACAAAATGTCCCAGCGACGTGAAGTGAACTCGAACACGAGAGAATGCGGAGCTGAACACGTGCCACATCTGATCAAGAATGGCTGCCTACTAATGGTACGCATTTTCAAATAATCTCAAAATGGAATTACGTCAAATTCCTTGAGACGATTTAGTTCAGAACTTTCTTTAATCAATAAGGGCTTTTTTTCTGGATATTAAATTATAAAATTTTGGATGGTCCATTTATTTCGTACTGGAATGATTTCCGGAGAAAAAATGTATCTCGTCTGCAATTGGTTTTGCTGCTGGTTTTGAATATCAGGACGCGAAGCCTGAAACTCCGATTGGAAGATGCAACCGCAGAATCTTCTGCGATTCGTTTCGCTGATGCATAGAAGATAAAGATCGAGTATACGTAGTCGACACAATGCATGGTCACAAAGGTCTTTAAATATTGGGTGACACGCGGCACAGCAGCCATCAAGAATGGCTCGAGAATACTGCCGCGAGAATAAATAAGAGCTGGATGCACACCTTCTTCAAGAGATTATTTTTCTTGCTGTTTTGACATTTGCACTTGCCATATGCGTAAGTCCACACGGTACAGGCGCTCCTGATAAAATTACACTCGGGGTTTGCGAGAAAGGGATTCATCGGGTAACGTCGTAAAGCAGCAGCAGCAGCAGCCGCTGGTGCTCGCGTGGAAGCTTGTGCTGAGAGTTGAAAGCTAAGAATCCGGGAGGGAAACCGATCCTCGCAGGAGCACCTCTCGGTACTATGGCATCTTGGCAATGTATACACCGACTTACCTTACACAGCAAACCATAAAGACAAAACCATGTATGTGTGCGTGTCCGTGTTCTCACTAAAGTATAGCCAGTATCTTAACGCATATAAACGGCTCCAGGGTTACGATCTTTGAGTGTGATATACATACCACGAAGAGCAAGCTTACATCCCTCTTCCCGCACCTTGGTCCAATAGCCATGAGAGTCTTTCCTCGTATATACGGCATTTCATGCGATGTGCCGATTCGGCGTCTAACCATTCGTCACACGGGAGGATCCTGGTGTGGGAGCTTCTTTGCAAAGAGTTCTCGTACCAAGCCCAGCAGGATCAGTCTTTGCATCTAAAAGGAAATGCTGCTTAATGTAATTCCTCTGTGAAGATTGAACGTTGATACTGGAACTTAGTCAATTATATTCAAATCAGTTTTCCACGCAAGCTCCAATAACGCGTGTACTTCGTTGCAAGCAAATAACTGAAATAAGGTAGGCAATTTTTCGGGATATCGTTCGCCCAGGAATTTCGCTCATCTTGTTATTATCCTCGTTAATTTTTTCTTTCCGATGATACTCCGTGATAAATGGAGAGCGTTTCGATCGAGGGGCGAACGCTGCGGAGAATTAAATGGAAAGAAAAAAAGAAGCTAAATATAATTACGTTTATCGGGATTTGGATAAAATTGTTATCTTTTTGAGCCCGGAGAAGAGGCTCAGACTGTGGCGATGCTGTCTGCTTAAAGGAAAACAAGAAGGACGGGAACGAACAGTTGGCAGGTGCCTGGCAAATCAACGCAAGGAAGAGGAGGAATAACGAGGAAATAAAAATGAGAAAAAGAGTGTATGGGGGTCGAGGCGGAGGAGGAGGAGGAGGAGGAGGAGGAGGAGGAAGAGGAAGACGCAGCGATGAGATGAGCCAAAAGAGAGACGATGCGTATATTCGACCAACTCCGAAGATATAATGCTATCGGAAAGAAACGATCCGCGAGGGTGAGTTGAGTGAACGGGCCCGCTGGAGAGAAACGACGAAACGTGTGTGTCCACCATCCGAACGTACCAGCTACGAGAAGAAACCGCGGATGCGGCTGCTTTTCGCTTCTCTCCCACCGTCCTGGTGTTGCAGCTTCTGCGGTTCATCCTGCTGCCTGCAGCGGACCACGGATGAGCAGCCGGTGAATACGGCTGCGGCGAACGCCCGAATTCCACGTCTTTTAAATAATTTTATTTTCCTTTTAATACGCGCGAGCGAGGGGCAAAGTTACGAGTATGTGTATATACATGAACGATCGAATCACCGATTATACCGTCGTCGTCGCCACAAGCGGCTCTCATGCGATATTCCCCTCCTCTTGCCCTCCTTTTTTTCTCGTCTCACGTTTTTTTATTAGTTACTTTTCTTTTTTCTCTTGAAACTCGTACGCTGCTTGGACCTTGATACTAGATAAACTCTCGGTCTTGGTCTTTGAACACGGCGGTACGTTTGCCTGGACACAAAATGCCATAAAATCTTACGTCCTCGTACAGGGATTGGATGATAATATGCAGAGAGGCTTGTTGAATTATCTAGTGAATAACATTCGTCTCACCCGAATGATGCTCAACTCTCCGTGAAAGTTTTTTTTATCAAAAGTTGAACCAGATCCATTTCCCAAAAGCAGCAAGGCGAATATTATGAACGAGCAAATATACGAGAACGAGCAAATATATGTAGAGAAAGTAAATATGGGAATATGAATAATCATTCGCGGCGGGTTCATATGCGGAAATGTTCAATCTGAAGATAAATAATCTAACGAAAAAAAGTGACTTTGAAAGTTGGGAATTTTGGACGAAATTTCGAATCTCCTTTCAGAGCCTTACGAAACTTTTAACCCGGTACAAATTAACTTTTAATTGATGTCGCGTTGTCGTACTCAACTTATTGCATGCATTTGTTGGGAAATTTAGCAATTGCGTTTGTCTGTGGTGAAGCTGTCATATTCCTGCAATGCGTAGAATTTAAAACAATTGATATTGAAAATTTAGAAAATACCGCATTTCCGGTTGGCAACAAAAACGGTTTTCTATTGATGTGAGAATATAAACAGCGTAAATAACGCCGCAGAGTTTTTTTCTCGCGTTAGTAATTGCACGAGCTTCGGCGAGCCGAAGTTGGTATTAAGGGACAACACTAGAGTCTGCAACGCGTTAAAGTTGATGCGGAACACATTCTTGATCTGTCTCGTTTACTCTCCGGCAAACCTGCGCTAATGATGTTTCTCCCTCCTCTCTCCCTCTCTCTCTCTCTCCCTCGCACGTTCGTGCTCACATTCGTTTTACAGACCCTTAATTACGTGGTGGAAACTTTAGCAAAAGCTTTCATCTGAGTACACTCTCGTTCCTCGGCTCTTCATCTCGCCTGTTGTACTTAGTATGCTGTTTAGAGATACTCGGATTGTCGCGTTAAAACGATACAGATTGCTTATTTCGTTGGGTCTCATTCACGAACCTGAGCAGACAAAACGACCCTTGTGTGTGCATGCTTTTACAATCTGTATTATCCCCCACTATTCTCCATCCCATTCCATACAGCGACGAAGTGTTTAGTTACGGTGTTTAGTTACCGACCACCATAGGAAACATATCATGTCTGGAAATATATGGGCTCACCACCGGAAGTGAAACCTTTGCCCTGCACAATTTCCACGTGCTAGGCTTCATTCACCTAAATTATCTTCCGTCAAAAACTTCTCGCTCTACGCGTCTTAGGGAAATACATGAGAAGCTCAGAATTCCCCCGAGGAGATAAAATCATAAAAAAAATTAACGTCTGTGACGCAAGAATAAGATCAGCGATCCTAATAGCCAGAAACACATGCGATCCAGTTATTACGCAACGTCGACCAGCTCAACGTTCACGTCGAGTCATCAGTTCTTTTCACAATAATTAAACTGTACAGAGGCCCAGAATATGAACTCGGCAGATTAGATTTGGAACATTGCTCATTTCCAAAGCTACGAGCTCCATGTTGAACATTTTTCTTCGAAAGTTTGATAGGGAGGAATGAGGAAAATGATCGAGAAATTGACTTTTGAACGTGACTGTAGCAAGATTGCAATTGTGCTGTATATTCTTCGGGAGTCGCATATGAAAATGACGAACAATTGAATTGTTTCATTTGAATTTTATCCAATTGCGAAATTGTCTTGATTTCGTGTGGAAAATGGTCGTACGTGGAATGGATCGCAGTCGTTCCAAATCGACTATTAAAAAGCAACACACTCCGTTGCTCGTATCTGTTCGATGCGGATGTTTCTCCCTGGCGCACGTACAGCAGCGCGGTTCACAAATATATATAGGCGAAGAAGGTGGAAAAAGCGATTGGATATTTCGGCAGGCATATCGAAGGCTCATATCGCGTTCTCTCGTATCCGGTCGAGAGAGTTCTCTTTTTTCCGTAATTACAGTAATGTTATGCGAGCTAATTGGAGGCTTTTTGTCAGAGCCAATAAAGAGGAGATTACACGAAGAAGATTGGACCAAGTAGCTGGCGCGTTTTGGCTAAGTGGCTCGGGCGTTTTATACTGAAAGTAAATGAGGAATTGGCTATCGCCAAACTCGGTCAAAGAACCCGCGGGATTTCCCCGCATTGAATCTTCCCAACTATCTTCATCGCTTTAACGCGATGCTCCCACGTTTTTCGATCAACCAGAATTAAAAGCCAACCTCGATTTTTCAACAGGCGCATCCACCGGGTGCTCTCCTGTACGTGAGACGATGCTCTCTACAATTATAACGATTCCTTGCCAAGTTAAAAATTCACAAAACACTCATAACGCGCGAGATACTCTATAGATAACTATCAAACTTGGGAACGGGCACTGCTAGCAAAAAAAATCGAATTTGCAGTAAATAAACAAAAGTTATTTAACAGTTGCTTAATCGTGTCGAATTGGACTAAATATTTTTTGTTCCTTCTCAAGGTTTTCGCGTTTCAACAAGAATTTTTGCAAGCGGTGCAGAAAAAAAAGAGACCAGTTAAAATTGCATCGCATACGGACGATCAAAAGTTCAATGCCTCAAAGGGCACTGCTCGTGCAGCTTTGCGATCACTAGTTGTTTTTTCAAAATGTCGCATATTAATACGGATAATCGTTCTTCTATGACAATAATTCGGATCTCCCAATTGTTTTTATTCTTTTTGTTTGTGGGCTTGGTTCTGAAGCGCTTTTCGAATATAATGAGACGAGTGAGCAGGATAAATGGTTGCCTAGAGTCTGTGCGCATCGCCCTGACAACGAAGTGGCTTAGGAGGTGGTTGCTTCAAGCGTTGCTGGACAATAAATGGGGCATATGTGTGAATGCATTCCTGGGCCTATTACTCTGTGTGTGTATTGCATATACGGGCCGACAGGCGCTTAGCGCAACGGTGCGGCAATAGCATGAAGCGTTGTTCGAGCAAATGCACCGAAATAGCACAATGCGCGTGGATATAGGCCGTCTGTAAGTAATGTATGCTCGCATTGTTTACCATCGCCTTGGCGTGTCGCTGCCGGGCTATTTTGCTCGGTCGAGGGTTTCTCCAAACCCTCTCGTGGGCATTCTCACCCTCTTACCTCTTGGCAATGGCCCGAGCCGTAATACATACACGCATACACTAAACAAATTATCGAACTCATTTCCTCTAGGGACAATAAAAAGGAATTAAATTTGAAAAAATGTCCAATTATCGCGAATGAAAATATTATTGGCTTTTCTTATAAATCTCCTTGTCAAACTACACGATAAACTTACGACTCGATTATTCTATGACAGCACGAATCTTTACGCGGTGATCCAATCGATTGTGTCATGATGTCATTCACCCACGAGCCAGCCAATCTTGTGAGCTATACCGCGTGGCGGCATATCTATTAATGTCGTACGATGACGCAACTGAATGAACGGGCTAACCGAACACGTGAATCAGCTTGCGATCTCGGTGAAGCAGCCCGTTGGTTGCCAATGCTCCCGCTAGATGGCATTACAAGCGTTTACTGTTTCTCGCAGACGAAGCAGCGCCGGGCGGTTATAAGAACTCGGCCAAGTCTCCGAATCATCAAGATCATACTTCACAGGATCATTTCTGTAGTATATCTTCACATTCTCTCTACTCAACAGTGGAGTCGATGCAGCCACGATGAAGAGACGTAATCCTCTTCCCTGAGCGTGAGGACGACTCGGAAATCCGATTTTCAATCGAAATTCCAGTCATCGATGATCGTTCACCTTTTGTGCTACGCACAGGAGGCCTGGGATCTGGGTTTTCTGAGTGGTCCTTATAATCATTATTAAACATAATTCATCGGAAAGGTTTGTCATGATATCATGTTTCATGGTCAGGCTGCTTGGATAGTCGATTTTTAATTAGTTAGCAGACCCGTTTTCCATTTCGTAATACAAAAAAGCGGAGCTAATTCGGAGCTCGCTGGTGTAGGAAGAAAAATTGTCGTCGAGTTAATTTTCTTGTGTGATATTGAAAATGATTTGCTGCCCATCGAGGGCCATTTTTTGGATCTTCATCAAATTCTCGTTTTTCCCCAAAGAATCGACAAATCCAACACCAATTTTTAAGATGTCTCCGATTTTTTATCTCTCTCATGAAGACGGGAAACTAAACTCTTAATATTCAATTGTCGCCGGCTTATTTCCATCTTTTTTCTCCGTTCCTTTGACATAATAATGATTTGGCCTGACTCGAATGAACTCGACAAAAATAAATGAAGAGAGATTTACTTCATCCCCCTGGGCCTCACAGCGAAATGATAGAAATTATAACGAGCGCTCTGACGGGCTCGTATCTAAACATATATACAGACGCAATCTTTGAATGTTTCACCAAAAGTCGAAATAGTGGTCGCTGGCACTCACGACGTAATGAATTTGAGAGTCAACCAGTGAATAAAGCAACTTTAGGAATATAATACATACATAGCGCGTGTATTGTACTACAGTGAGTATACTAATGGTAACGTTATCCGCTCGTGACCCCGCCAGTAAATCGTTTTATCCGGTACGCGCATTTATTTGAGTTTGCCCGCTGGGAGCGACGACCATTTTTCTGAAACTATTCCAACTGCAGCCCATTAGAGGAGGCGCTAGAGACGTTAAATCGTTCGAGCAGCGGTGTGTCGCCCTATGTGAGCAACGTATAACGACGCAACTTTTTCGTCCTTTACGACCAGTTGCTACTCGGCTATAGGCTCTCGGCAATCCCTTATCCTCAATTCGCTTTTCAGGTCCGAGTTATATGCACTCGAGAATGTACAATCTCTACCTCCACTTTATTTCTATCTCCTCTTTTTTCCTTATTCATCATTGATATATTTTTTCTTCTCTCTTTTTTTACGAATCCAGGATTCTCGACATTTTCAGTTACGAAACGTTCTCGTGAGGCTCGTGTCGAAAAATTGTGATTTTTCAATTACTTTAATTTATTTATCCCAGCTTACGAAACATTTATTCATGACATTACAAATTCCACCCAATTCGTTACGATTCCACGTTCGAGCGAATTTTTATTAGGGCACTGTAATGAATTGTTGATTTTTTTTCAGTGGTCTCAAAAAAATTCCGTCTCCTTGTTTTTTATTTTTGAATCTAGTTCGGTCAGATTAAATAAAAAATTCTATCCAACCGACCGACCCGGAGACCTTATGAATGCTTCATTTCCCTGATTATTCCATATCTCTAAGAAAAATTCTGATCCTCGAAAACCGTAAATTATAGTGCTTCCATTAGTTTTTTCCATCACTTGTGATTTATTAATTTTTTTACGTCTATAAATGTGAATTTTTGAACTCAAATATTTCGAGTGCGTGACAAAAGTTTTCAGCTGCAGACAAGCTACACGCGGCGAGATTGTCTGGGTTGTTGTATTTCCGAAAGAATGTTCATGAAGAAGCTGTCAACTTTTCTCTTTCACTTCTCGGTACTTGGTTCGTCGGTAATGATCGTCCCTGAGGATCTATTGAAAGCCGAGTCAAAGGGAAATTGCGAGAATCTCTGTGACCAATGAAATCGAGAAAAGCTTATTACGCGTACCACGAACCTGGCTTCGTTCGTCGTTTCGCTTCTTTCGTTTCAGCGTACCGAGGCAAGGGTGAACACGCTATAATGAGTTTTGACGATCATTGGTCATTTATGGAGCCGTCGAAACGAACGTAAATGCGCAGACACCTGGGAACTTCTTTTTGGTTCCCTGCCGTAAAACCCGCCGTCGACAGTCGTCACATTTTTGTGCGACGATGCGATGGCATACGAGAGAATGAATCGCGTGTAAGGACAAGGGTATGAATTTGGACCAGTGCGTTTTCGTTGCATTTTTCGTCCAAAGGTCAAGATGAGGATTTATCTTTTTATTTCACTTAATTAAATCTCCTCAAAATGTTTCAATATAATTCTTTTTTTTTTCCAGTTTTACAAATCGAACGTTCTTGCGAAAATAATTTTTTTCGAACAATCGATGTGGATTTCAAATCATGAATTAACATGAAGTAACAAAATAAATTTAAAAAACTAGTACGACCTCATGAAAAAGCATGGCGACTATACACGTTTTCTGAATGTAGTTTCCAGTCCAAATTGACACCGTCGTCTTTATAGGGGAAAAAGATTTAACGATAAATCTGTGACGCTTGCAGGATCCAGGGGCCTGTGACTCGAGGTACTGAATTTCGCGAGTACAATGCAATACGCGTCGATGGTCGTTCGTCGATGTAGCCGTCGTTATTGTTACTTTATCGCTCGTAAATTCTTCCCAGTGGCCGCACATCGTATGAATATAAGCAAGTACTACCAAGAAGTACCGCAGCGTCACCTTGAAATCCGACCCAACGTCGCGTACTGCAGGATCTCTTGTCACACGTGTGGCATTTATATTTTCTCGTTTTTAGGGTCGAAAATATATTCTTCAAGAAAGAAAAAAGAAAAAAAAAAAAAAAAAAAAAAAAAAAAAAAAAAAAAAAAAAAAAAAAAAAAAAAAAAAATTGGCCCATGGGGGGATCGAACCCGCGACCTTCGCGTTATTAGCACGACGCTCTAACCAACTGAGCTAATGGGCCGATGTGATTTCTGTCCGTTCAAACCATTTTTGTATCCGGCATGATGATACACATTACATTTGACGGGTTGAACTTATTTTCCACATCGTCATATTTTTCAACATTTAATTATGTAATTGCTTCAGCAGCTATTTGTTTTTTTTCCTCTTTTCTGGGCGACTATATCATGTCTACAGTTCAGTAACGAGACAAGTCACATTTAATTCGCTAAAAATTCATGATTCAAAGTTGCTAAAGCACTTTTCATATTATTTTCAATGCATACGGTTGACATGGCTTTTTTCACGCTATTTTTGAAGCTGATATTTTTCAATGTTGCAAAACCATGTTTTTTTTTTTTATAATTATTAGTATTTGCACGGGAAATATTTTGATTTTAGAAAAAACCGGTCTCATTCTCAAGGAATTCCGGGAATTGATCGTGGAATGCCGAAGTCAATTAAAGTTGGTTTATATAATTTAAATTTTTTTTACAATTTACTGAAAGAAGAAAAAAATTGGCCCATGAGGGGATCGAACCCGCGACCTTCGCGTTATTAGCACGACGCTCTAACCAACTGAGCTAATGGGCCGTCGATGCTTCGTCTAGCTTAATTTACTACGAAAGTATTTTTAATTTTGGTGCCGTGAAATTGTATTTGCATCTAGGGGAAGAGAAGAATTTTACAACCGCAATGAAATCAAACGGAATAGTAGTAGAAAATATATCCAAGTGAGTATCGTCATATGCGATGAGCTAGGCACAATTCAGTTTTTTGATTTCTGTATACCGATAATACCTTCAAAATTGAAGTTTTCAAAAATCTTCCTCCATTCAATTGATGTACCAACATTTAGGATAAATATTGAGAGAAAAAAAAATTGGCCCATGAGGGGATCGAACCCGCGACCTTCGCGTTATTAGCACGACGCTCTAACCAACTGAGCTAATGGGCCCATATGAGAAGAAATGTTCAGTTCATCTATTGGTATCTAATACAAAACTTTGTCAGTTTACGTTCAGTTTCAATGGTTTTTCCACCTTTCAAACATCCATTCATCATTCATTTATGGATTACGCAATGAGCGTCATCATTGATAAGCCTTAAACGCGATGTTTTTTCCAAAAAGTATTACCGATGATCACACCGTTTACATTTTGAATATTTTCGAGAAATAAAATATGTGGATTTCACGAAAATTTGACAATGCCCCCGAAAAACGTAGCCACCGGATTCATTTTTTAGTCGAGCAGGCAGCAGAAATATACGTAAGAATCGAAAAAACCAAGTAAAGCACAATAATGAGCAAAATTGGAAGAAATAAATAACCAGAAATAAGAAAATTGATGAGTCATTAGTAGCACCATGCATTGGTGACGTAATGTGCTGGAAAAAAAATATGGCCCATGAGGGGATCGAACCCGCGACCTTCGCGTTATTAGCACGACGCTCTAACCAACTGAGCTAATGGGCCGACGAGTCAGCAACAGAAACTATACATTCAAGTCTCGAATAAACGTTCAAAAAAGTTATTGAAGGTTCAAGCGGCTTGTTACTGTGTGAACGATCGTTTAACATCCCTCGTAACCGTCCATGAGTGGAGCATATTATTCAAACTCTCTTTTACTTTTTCCCGCACTCGATCTTTCGCTCGGTTCTCCGCTATCCTTAAAGAAAGGAACTTGCGAAAAAAGAACTCGGTTAATTTGATCTTATCGAGAATTCAGTTCGGCCAGTGCAGCTGAGTGGTTCATTGGGTTGGATCCTCGGTCGCGTTTTGCTGGTTCGGTTGGTACGCAGGGAGGTAGTTCTGAGTCCGCTCTTTCCCGCCCTCTCGATATAATTTATAACTCAGAGCACGTCCTCCGATGTAAATGAAATACAAATTGAACCAGCTTTCTTATTGTTATTCATTGAGGGCATTTGTTAGCTTATCTGACGTTCGTGTCCTTTCAGTGACAATATCGGACTTCTTTGTCTGCCTTTTATACTTCACCGTCCAACATTGTATAGGGACGTAATTGGTGTATGATAAATATTTCCGCGGACAATAATTCAGGACTGTACGTAAAGCCACTCCTGGTGCACAAGATAATAACTTGTATAGAAAAGTTCTTCCTCCTCCTTTTATTTTTGACTTTGACAAAGTATCGTTCGCGTAACAACTTCGAAACAAATTTCACCAAACTCATGACGAAGAAATCCTTATCCGGTGTAGACTATCAAGTCTTTTCGACAATTCAATTATTTAAAAAATATCTTTCATTTTTCCGACGCAATTCTGGATTCTGGAATGTTTATCGATATCCCATTCGAATCTGAAGTAACGGCCTCAGTGGCGTTCCTACGTTAATTTTTCGTTTATTTTTTAATTCAGCGAAACACTCTTTGACTGATTTTTCCCACTGACGTGCCGCGATGGGCTGCAATATTTTGCTAACTAGACATAATTGAAGTCCGTTCTTCTTATTACCTACTTTTTGGACAGGGTAAACTTATCATTAGAATTGCACATAGAATCAACAGGGGGCAACTATACACTCCAATTGCAAGGAGAAACTTGGCATAATTTTTATGTTGAAGCGGCGAACCGAGCCTGAGAAGCAGTGTGCTATTCGTGACTTCGTGTTAATTGCGAAACGCTCTCGGTACCGCTCGCAAGTTCGGGCTCTTCTGCAGCGGTGCTTGCATCACGACTTAACCTGGGCCCTGGCTCTTCTATGCTGGAGAATCGGACGAGATCTTGGCTTCGAGGTGCAAGGGAAAGAGAGGCCGAGATCCTCGTTGGTCTCCTAGTGATTGCCTTTCCTCCTTTCTTCTCTTTCTTTCTCCTTCTCCTCAGGTGTACTGTACAGAATTTCTCGCCGCCTACGAAGGACCTCTCTGTACCCCCTCCCCCCCCCCCCTCTCTATCTCTCTCGTAGCAATTCAGAATAAGTAACGACGTACGTGAACATTGCTCGTTTATACTTTGTACTAATCAGTATTCCCTTGGTACTATTCCACGAACGCGCCATATCTTCTCTCCACCATGGCGCTATATCTTTTTGTATAAACATCACAGCTCTTAAATATTAGCAATATTTTTTTTTTTATGTTTACATATCACGATTTTATCATCGACCATTTACTAGGGGTCAGCATCGGAGGGTAATAAATATTTTCTTGATTCTCGGTGTCAAGACGTTAAACCGCGTTTCTTGATTTGTATTTTATTATCCAGCTATTAGTTCAGGTAACACATGATCGGGGGTTACCATGTGCCATTTATTGTGAAACCGTACCTTTGGGTCTCCGGATGCGATTTTATCTATTGCACAATTACATTGTACGATTCTGATCGAAAGAACCAAGTATAGGTAATTTTCTTGCTGACCTCTTTGGGAGAATCTCCGTCAGACTTTTCTTATCGTTTCATTTCGAAAACGAATCTCATTTGAGAGCTCTTTCTCCATTTGAATCAGTCTTATCCTCACCTTTTTTGAGCTCCTTCTATAACGGCTTTAACATTTCTGTGGTACTCTTTACTTTCAAGACTATCGAATGATCCGGCAGGATCGTCTTCGTGCGAGTGCATACTTTAATCGCATTAACCTCAGCCATCCTCTACGTCGTCCCGCACCTTCCCACTATGGACATCTCTGAAGAAAGACTTCCGATCCTATCAGTTGGGTCGGCTCGCTAATTAAAGTAGCCCGAATGTGCCTTCCTCCTTAGCTCCTCTTTTATACTCACTTTATCACTGCTCCTCAGCTCCCCCACCATTCCTTTCTGTCTCATTTCTTCGTCAGCAGAAGGCAAAAGACAGAGAGACTCTCGCTTCCTTCCTCTCCTTCCCTATCTGCGACTTCCTTTCTCTGCAAGTCGGTTCCTCGAAAGCGTGAGTACTCGCTCTCATGCGTGAATACCGCCGTGTGGAGTCGGACCGAGTATTCTCGTTTCACGCCAACACGTGAGTCAAGACCTCGTCAAAAGAATCTCCAATCGCACATCATCTCGTTGTGGATTTAACGGGACGTCGACCTTAGGTTATTAGAGTTTATTTAATTAAGTTTAAGCCTCTTAACATGGCGCATTCATTCGAAACGAAACTCGATGTGTTGGTAACGAACTGACGTGCGACTAAAACATTGAATCACTGTACACAGTGGCTCGGTAGCGCTTAGAAACTCTGCTTTGATATTTTTTCAATCAGTTATTCAATGTAGATTCCGAATTACCTTCTATGAGATGGAGAACAACTGCCCAGTGAGAAAATAGAATTTTAAACAATCAATATCTCGCTAAGTAATCAAGATTTTTGCGAAGCCCCATCGAAGTGCTTTGGAAAAAAGTTTTATGTGTCATTGTCGTACTTTTCACCATTTTTCGAATTTCAACCAGTTTTCCTCCGTCGATCGTCCCATTATTTTTCACATTATTGCTTTCTATTTTGAATATTCGTATAGAATGGAACATTTAATTTGAACAGAATCGTGATATGAAGAAAAATGGTTGCAGGAATACCATCCGGATGAATCGAATTCGCGTCTGAAGGATGATCTCTATTTCCAATATGAAGTTCCGTACGTTATTTTGGGATTACGAGAAACCTTGGCATATGAAATTTGGAGGATTGGGAAATCTCATATGAAATACACAGGGCATTATCGCTTCTTTATATTCCTGCAGGTGTAGGATTCCCCGGTAAGCTCTTCCCCGAAAATATGAGAATCTGTAAAGATCTCGACGAAAATCTCAGAATCGGCGAATGGAATTGTAACACGAGCTAAAAATCCAGCTTATTCTGAACGTCTCAGAATTTGTTCAATTCCAGGGACACAGTACACAAGAGAATGGTTCCCGTGATGCAAGCCAATGATTTACGGAATGAGAATTTTCGCGGAAAGGTAAAACGAGCTAATGCATCTCTAGAGTGCCAAACGGGCCGAGAGAAGCCACTGCTCATTGCGAACTCTGCTATTTCGATGGCGGTAAGTTGCCAAGGGATTCCTGCCCTCGTTTATGACCCTGTCCTTCTCGCATTTTCTCGTCTCCGTCACATCGACTTTACGACTTCCTGCAGTGGATTTCGCGCGAGTGTGTCCGCGTATATGTGTGTTGAGAGAAAAAAAAACTTGGCTCGTTACATACCACCGAGGACCTGCGAGCCTTAACGAATTCCCCTTCTCCGTTGTTAGTTTCCTCTCACTCGATTTATAAATTAAAACAGCGTAAATACAGTGCCGCTTTCTCATGTCGTATGGTTACGTTGCCGCAAATAACCGTGACCTCTCCGCCTCGTTATCGGGGTATGTGAATATATTTCTGAGCTAAAGAATTTTTCATCCGTTTCACACACACATACCATGCTTGTGCGTTGCTCGCAGTGCCTTTTTGGGCAGAGTAATGGTCTAATTATTGCATTAATCTCGTCGAAGGTACGTATCGGTGCGCGACGATAAGCCAGCGATAAAATGAGGCAGTTAACTCATGGGCCGATTATCATTGCGCAAGAATCTTTTCGCAAAAGCGTCTTAATTAACAGATACCGCATGGCTCGTGAACATGCGCCAGTGAAGTTCGCACAAATCCTCCGTATATATTTGGTGGTCGTTCCTTTGGGTTGAAAAAGCCTGCTGGAGAGGAGCTGCACGAAGACGTTAAACGAGTCGTCTCATGACACACTTGGAGAATCCATGTGGACGCTGAGATCGCCGCTGCGGATAAACAGTTACCGCAAAAGAGAAAAATAAAACGCACAGGCTCGGTAGAAAGTCTGATGGACATGCTCTGAGACAATTGTGCTATTTTAAGACACTTCACTACGAAACTCAGGATGCATGTGTGTCCCCTGAACACTCGTTATGAATGAGAATTTTCCAAAATTAACCTGACCTCGAGTCTTGGTCCTTATAAAATTCTAGTAGTGGTTTGTCTAAATAAGTTCCTTTCAATATTCAGGTTTGAAAAATACAAAATTCCGATGGGGATAAAAAAGACGAAGAAAATTGGCAGGCATCGTGATCATTGGCGGTTGCTGCTCTCCATTTTTGAAGGAATGAACTTTTTTATCGTCGCAGAGTCTAGAGACCTTGAACCTCTAATACTGGAGCTGGTCAGGTTTAAGGAACGTCCAGGGATTATTAGGAACTGACCAGGTCTGACAGGAGGCTCTGTAGAGTTCTGTTCCCCTTCAGATTCTCCTCATCAGATATTGATAATGATTTCTTTTCACTCGGCGTTTTCAGACTGTTGAGAATTGGAAATATATGGGACGCCGAGGGACGTCGGTAAATTCTTCTTTTATTCCTATTTGCCTTTTTTTCCGGGCATTGCCTTCATTTTCTGCCAGAAGCAATAAACACAGGAGTACATAGTTTTTATATTTTCCAGATTTATGTATATCTGTAGATATGCAGGACTGTGGGGGAGATACTGTGGCTCTATCGGATGCAGCAGTTGTTTGTTTGCACTAGATAGACTCTCAGAGTTGCCTGATGACGTCGTCAAAAGGCGATAAATATGCATCGCGTTGTATCGTGGCTTCAATGTATTTCGGAATGAACTGTTCACGAATACACTGCTGATGCTTCTACTCCCGATGTTTTAATATTTCTCTATTCAAGGTCGATCGCCCTGCTATCTACTGTTTTTTTAAGCAGGCTTTGCAGACGCGGGGTAGTCGATCATGGGGGCGGAACGTCAAGTAAGAAGAAGAGAATGATCTTTCCTTTCCTTTGGCTTGGTCTTGCCCCTTCTTCTCGGACGCGGATTGTCCTTCATCGAGTCTGTATGACGTAGCTCCTTCACTACGTCGATAGGCTCTTCCTCGGAACCCCATAGCCACTATCCCCATGTACGTAAAAGCTGGTAGACGAGAGAATACATTCGTTGCGTCACGATTACTGTCGATGGACCAGAGCAAAAGCTATCTGAGAAATTCCCGGTGGTACGGGCACTTGCCTTTTTTTCCGAATGTTTTCTTCGTTCCCGTTGCCTGGAAGTGCTTCGGAACTTGGCGAGTTTGCAACGTGATAAAACATTTTCTAGTTTATATGCTAATATGTTCACTCACCAACACCCGTCCATTCGTTCCGCGTTCGTTCGCCCGTTCCCACCGGCCTATTCACGTAGATATATATATATATGTGTGTCCATGGTATATATATATTATATACACTACACAACGAAACCCCACAGGTCTCGATGAGTCGAACGACCGCGTGAACTATCGACGATGCCATCGGGCACAAAGTGCAGTCTATACTCTGCTGTACGCCAAGCACAGCGACCTCGTTCGAAAACCCTCCACCTACGATTGTATAATATTCTCAATTTTTTTTCTTCTCTATATTTCACATCCTCGCTCTTGATTTTTTCATATATAATCGGACCCTGTTCGTTCGATGTTTGTATGAAATAAAGCGTAAGACGTGACTTTCGAATAAAGGTTCAAATTTTTCGTATCTAAGGTTTATTAAAATAAAAATAATCCAGGAAAAAAATTGAGCAAGCATGCGACGGGAAACCTTGGAAAAAATTACATTTTTCAATTTTTTTTTTACTCCAAATTTCCTCATTACGATTTCCTCGTTACGTCCAGACATATTTTTTATTTAATCGTGCCTAATTTTTTTTTTCTCTTATGACTTCTCGTCATTGTGGATCGTTCAATCGGCAGGTCTGCGGCTCGACTCCGATTAGGGCTGCTGTCGTTCTTTTTTCTTTTTTTTTCCAGGAAAACTTCGATCGTCACAGCTCTTTGCTCCCTTTTTTTTTACCATACACTTTTAATGAGTAGTCGGATTTATTACTGAACGTTAAAATTTCTGTAAATGAGGAACTTGGAATTGCAATATGAAATCCGTCGCGACGTGAACTCCGAGGGTACGAGTACGACGAAGCCAGTAAAAATACTCATGAATGTCTTATCGGTCAACTAATGAAGAGGCCGAGAAACGTCTTGACATCGCGAGTAATCAAATGAAAGAAGTTTCACTTCCATTACTCTAGTTAATTGCTCAAGTAAAGGAATGGAAGAGACGTTGCAGCGGAGTTTCCTCCTTATATTCTACAAGGTGCGACCCTTACTGGACGCCAATGGCTTTTTTTTCTACCTGTACAGTGAAAATATCTTTTGAGGCTGAAAAGCTCTGGCCATTGCACTTTGGATTCGTGCCAGCATTCTCGTAGACAACTTTCAAGATCGTAACATAAAACTAAAGATCTATAGCGATGGCCTGGCTCGTAACCGTGAAGGATACTTGTGTCCTTCGACGTGGACTATTGAAGGTGACTTCTCGACGGATAAAAAATACTGATATACGGTCATTTTATATTTGCATGTGATTAAGAGTTGGGTATTGTCAAGAGTTTGATAAATTTTGACTTTCCAATCAAGCCAGGTGCTTAAATTAATTTTTATCGTTCCTGGTTTCTCCTCGAGTCAAATTTCCCATGATTTTTAACCAATTTTAAATGAAAACCTTTTTTTCATGAGCAAATAGTCGAAATTTCAAAAATATTAACAAGAGATCGATAACAATGACAAGGCTCATGATTGTTTCAAACTGAATCTTCTCTTTACTCGTATGGAACTATGGAACCCTCAATTTCATGTATTCTGGCTCAAGTTCATTATTCACGAGATTTACACATAGGTAAACGTTGCATACGTCATATAACTGCAATATGCAATGATTTTCGACTGGCCCATTAGCTCAGTTGGTTAGAGCGTCGTGCTAATAACGCGAAGGTCGCGGGTTCGATCCCCTCATGGGCCAATTTTTTTTTCTCTCCACACGACTACCCTATTCTATTCTTTTCTTAGGAACCCATGTACTATCATCTCCATTTTTAATTATGCCAGATCGCAGCGTCAAACGATTATTCATTGAGATCTCCAACGTCGCATGGAGCTACAAATATACGAAAAAAATAAATGTTTGAAATGAATCACATCCTATTCGTATGAAAACACCATCTGCGAAGAATTGTTGATCCACGATTGTTTCATCTTCACGAAAACCGCAAAGATATCTGCCGGCAGAAATCAGAATGTTTCCGAAATTAAATTTGTTATCGAGAAATTTATTCAACGGCTCGTGTTCACAATAAATACAAGCAAATCGTTTTTTAATATTTTTAATGGAAAAGTTATTCAAGTCAATTGTACACCAAGAACATTTCTCGATCGGATAGAGAGTTAGAAATATCGTTGGCTGGAATTACGAAATGCTCAGGTTATGCATTTTTTTCGATAAATCGAAAAAAGTAAAAATACATTTCGTCATGTCGGGGTTAACGATAATTGAAAATACAAGGGTGTAATTTTGCTTACTGAATAAAAATGTGGAAATTTGAATATTTAGTGAAATTGGAAATTTATTGAGTATTCAAAATCGTGGTAATCCGTTCGTCGATAGAGAGATGCAAAAAAAATGATTTGCGATCCTGCCAGGATTCGAACCTGGAATCTTCTGATCCGTAGTCAGACGCGTTATCCGTTGCGCCACAGGACCGGACGGGGAAACGTCGCAAAACGTAAAAGAAATCTAAGTTCTTGATGTATAAATAGATGGCTGCTGTGACTCGTGCTGCAGAGACGGGAAAACATTTGCTGTGGCTTTTTCGGAATCTGGGAGAGTCGTTTTGACCATTTTTATTCCGCCTCAAAAACATTATTATTCAAGGCCTGAAATAGTTCAATGTTCTCAAACAGAAAAAGACGCGACGCCGAGATCGAAGGTTGGGATCTAAATAATTGGGGATTTCCTGGCGTGCAACGGTCTAAGAATTTTTCGTTTCCCCCTTCGCTGTCTGCTCGTGATTCTCCGAGTCTACCAGATTTTCTAAAGATATCTGCTCGCAACGATTCGTCAACGCGAAAAGAATGATTGGATCCAACTTGAACTTCGAATGCTGGGGGCGAATATTTTATGCTTCTCTTTGAAAGCTCAATAATGAAGAAAACGTTCGCTTTCCTTCTGACTTTTACACCCTTCCTCTGTGTGCCGAGGTTCGATGCTGCTCTTTTGTAGGCCTCGCAAATAACTTCCGCTCAGCACTGTTTCACGCTCAAACAGACGTCGGTCTCACTCTCGTTCGTCTTCTTTCTTCCTGAAAACTTTGCCATGGAATTCTTTCGAAGCTTGACTGGCCCGCCCGATTCCAACCTCTCGACATTCGCGTCGTCGAAACTTTACGAAAATTCGCGCACCGTTGCTCTCATTGCTTTTCGTTTCACGATATTGGAAAATTTGGCAAAGTGGTAAAAAGTTCTCTTTTTACCACTGTGCGTTAAATCTATAACTACAGACCGAGTTTCCACACTCAGGTGTGCGGGAAATCACGTAAAAGGCTTACCGTGTATACCTTTCCGCCTATGGCTCTTGTTTTCACCGCACTTCCATCTCTTCTAGTCTCAAAGCTTTGCTTCTGTAAACCCAAAGTTCATAGTGGAGCAACTCTTTCAAATTGATGCTTGAAGTTTCGTTGGACAAACTTCAAATGTGTACAACCGAGCTCAAAAAACCACTTGCTCTTCAAGAAACTGCTCAAGATTTCTTTCATTCTGTAATCTCAGTTTCCGTCCGTATGCCCGGAATCAGGAATGCTCGTCCGATTCCGGTTCTCCGACTGTAAAAACCAATTGAACTGTCAGACACAATCGTTCGTACAAGTTCATACAGACAGACATGTGAAGCCCTCGTTGCTATTCCACAAGCAGCGATAGTTGGAGCCCACGAACACGTTGCACTTGTGTGCTCCCTTAAGGAAGTGAAATTAGTTCAGCGAAGTCGAGACGAAACTTGGGTAAAAAATGCACTCGGCCATGGGGACTTTGAGCATGACGACACGGTGACAATTTGCCGGTGTGTACGTGAGAGTTACATAATTAATTTCAATGATTCAGGGAATAAAAATAATTAAGCGGTGATAAGGCCTCATTTTGGCTTGGTTTTCGAACGATTTTTCCTTTGCAAAGAGCAATGATCAAACAAAAAAAATTGAGTCTGGACGATTCCAGTCTCTGAGCAAAGCGAGAAATTGCTGGAACACCCTCGAGCAGCATTTACACTTGGCAAAGTTTAGTGCACCATTTTCCAAATATTCAGCAAACTTCTTCACAAAATGTTGCTGGTTTTGATGAAAGTGTGAAAACGTCCCACGTGAAAATATAAAGTAATCTGCCTGCTGGATGTTTCGCTATAAAATTTTCCTCAATCTAGTGAAGCCTCCATTCACATCCAGAAAAAAATAAGCTGTTTGAAAAACATCTACACATACTTAAGCGCCCGGTAGCGAGAAATCTCCGGCGGGATACGTGCGCGTGAACTCAATGTACACGACCGTGCGCGACACGAAAACTCTCAAACTTAAATTTACAACCCGCAATCTCTTTTCCCGCGTGTCAACCAACATACATACTTTTAGTATAAGCTTCGGGGTTCGGGATGTTGTTTGACTCGTACAAAACTGGTCCCGGGACACGAGTGCATTTCGCTCCTGTGTGTTGCTCGTTTTACCCAATCGCTTGTTCTTTTTTTTTCCTCCTGCTTCGCCACTTCTTACAAGCTTCTCTCACAAAACTCTTTTATCAAAAGTTTTACAGACTCTGTGAACGATGTTTTGCTGCTGTCCGGGCCGTACTGATGAGGTGAAGAATTTCGCATAAATTTCGACTTCTGCATGAATATTGCAGTTTACTTATTTAGCTGCTTGGGAATATTTATGAAAAGTGGATAAAAATATATATTCACAGTTTACAAAGTCACAAGAGAATCTTCCTGGGCATTGGGCTCTTGTAAGTTTTTAGTTTAAATTTCGCAAAACGTTAGCAAAGCATTTTTATTGAGAAACATGAAAAACAACAACAAAAAATCGTACATAATTGAAAAAAAAATCACTTTTAATAATTTATTTCAATTACAGAGAAAAAAGCAAGAAAAATTCAAATGAAAGGGCGAAGACTTGACTTTTTAAAATGATGGTAACGATACTAGTACCTTAACGAAAAAAAATGTATTATTTTATATTAACCCCCGAGCCGTAGTCACGGACATAAATCCATGAGTTTTGTATTATGAGAAAGGACGATGCAGAATGAGAAAAAAAATGGGATGTAGTTGAGAGAGAACGAACGATAAAAGGATAAAGTTTAGCACGTGGTCCAAATTTGTACCGAGTTTAGATAGATTGGGGGGCTGGATAACCGCGTCGTAACCGCATGGTACAACAACAATATCGACTTGCTGACATACGAATCTTCGATCTTTTACCACAGAGACCACAGTCCGATGTCAATTTTACTGGAGGGTGCAAACCTGCAGCCGAGAGCAGAGAGAGGGTTGCTTGCAGGCTAGCACGTACCGTGCGCCGTAGCCCCATTAAACTTTTACGATTTAAGTTTCTTTCGTGTTTGTTCGTACGTCCGAAAAGCCGGGAGCGATTGGTTGGCCAGAAGCGGTCAATGCACGCCTCGCAAACCTTTCCGACGTTCGAGCTTTCGATCACTCTTGCGTTTTTCTTTGTATACGAATGTCTCTCGTACCTTACCAACCTCATTCTTCTTACGTAGTACTCTTCGAAGCTTTATCGCATAACATTGCGGCCTGGCATACCACTCTGTATATACAAACAACACCAATATCAATATGTACCCATATAACCCCGTATGTGCGGTCTAGCGACTGCTGGAGAAGGTGGCTCGACCTGGTGCACGGTCGAGGGTCACGTACACGTGAAGAGAAACCGATGGAAGCCGAACTCTAGTCGATCACAACTACGAGAAGACTAACTATATATGAGAAAGCAAGTTTCCTACTAGCTATACTATCGAACACGAAACATTCGATTCGAGAAAACGTCTTCACCGACCACCCACCACCGCGTGCCGATTTCCCCGAACGTCTTTTCTATGTGTATATTTGTCTTGGCGAAGCTCAATTGGGATGTATAAAGAAAACTCTATAAAAGACGAATGGCAAGTGAATTGAAATACCATCAAGAACTATCCAACTGCCAGTTGTGTAACTTTGTACTTTGTTCCTTTGGTGTGTGTTTTGACTTGCTCTTTACTGTGTTTCCTATTCAAACTTTTAAGCTCGTATTTCTCGATCATTATATAACAGTCCTGTCCAAATACCACAAAACCGTAATCATAACTCCAATAATCGATAATACTGATAATAGCAAAAGTTATACTCATAACACTCCGAATGAATTGTATATAGATTTTTGAATGATTGATTGACTCGATGATCACCTCCGGCCATTTTAATCGCATTGATAAATCAAGCTCTCCCCGATGTTTTGTTTTGATGATTAACACGAATTTCATCTTCGAACGAGCTATCGTCCAAACCTTTCTGGAATCATGGCAAAAGGCACGAGTGAAATTTCCTAAACAAATCAGTTAACGAAAGGCTCTGAGGCTCATGTTGATCTGTTTTATTTATGGGAATGGAATAGTGTTACTACAAAGTTGAAGTTTTCGCCGGAAATCGACTTAAACTTTCAGGGGTCCCTGGAGATTTATCGTTTTCTACGATTATCCACGAACTTTTAAGTTTTTCGGCAGCAAATTATAATTTCATATGATGTGATCGATCCTGTGGTCATTTGAAATGGTAAACTAGCAATAAATCGTTGGTTCGATGAACAAACTCGACTCCAGGACAAACAGTTGAATAAAAAATTTTGAGTTGTAAAAGTGTGTTTACTGGTTTGTCATCGGGGTTGGCATTGAGGAACTGCATAAGTTTGAGCAAGATAGCGAGGAAAGCTTGAAGCACATCCACTATTGTGGAATCCGACTCTTACGTACGTACTATGCAAATAATATCCTTGCACTCAACCGATCCCAGAGGATAGACCTTTTGCTCTTCCATCTTGCTTTCTTTTTATATATTCACGATGCTGGTCTGGTGATTTTGAATATAGAGATGGAGAGTGCTATGGTTCATCCCTCGGAATCCGGATATTGTTTTACATCGACAGTATTGCTATCGTTCCGTGTATTAACCTCGTAAGATTTACAGCGGAATGCTGCGATGTTAGAAGAGCTCATGAAAAATTTTTTACTGCATAAAAATATGAGACTTCTATTGAAAATTGCTGTTGCTCGCCAAGACGAGAGCATGTTGATTCATAAAACATCGAGTCGTCCAAGTCTACGATCTGAACAAACAACGAAAAATAATTAAAAACGATAAAAAAACATTTATTAAAACAAGAGCTATAAAAAGACGTCTCTCGTTTCTCGCAGAAGAGGCATTATCGTCGCTTATTCTCGAACCTCCCGTCGAGTTCATCCTCGTCATACACGCGTTTATGTCTCGAACGAATTGGATCCGAAGAGACGGCGAATCATCGTTGATAACTCGAGGATTGTACAACGATGGTGCGTCGTGCGGCGTATGAGAGTTCTCTGCACAAATTCCGAAGTAGTTGCGAAGTATTTTCGCAAGCGTCAATAACAAAAAAATGCCGAAGTATCTTTTTTATACACTTTTTGGTTTTTTTCTTCTTTCACACTCTCTTTTGTGTAAATTAAACTTCATGATGTCGCCTTTCCGATTACGCTCCAATGAGCTTCTCCCAATTTCTCGCTGGGCCATCCAATTGTCTGGAGAGCTGTTGTTTTGCAGCTTCGAGAATTCCGCTTAGAGGATAGAAAGAGTGAGAGCAAGAGTGAAACACGTGTCTGGCGACGGAGTATCACCGCAACGCACCGGCGGCTGGTCAGCTCATGGACTAGACGAAAGACGTGACCTCCCGGTGAACGCGAGTATAGAGTTGGCTAGAGCGATTTGTTCCCTGGTCACCACACATATTCAGAGAATGAGAATTAATAGGAAAAAAAAACTAGATGCCTCAGCAGATCGTGGATGTAAAATATTATTGCTAATAAAAACCTTTGGTCATTATTTATGGTGACCGCTCGACCAATCCGCTCGATAATGCCAGACGAAGCGTATCACTGTTCTTCGCCGTTCAAGAATCGCTCGCATGAGTCCAGGTTTCTTTGCATATGATACGAAATCACTCAGTAAAATCGATCGACTGCTGCATTCCCAAACGGACATTTTTGGATGGCCAAACTCAATGTAGGCTTCACGGTCCTGATTCAAGGTCAGTCAACTTTTTCTCTTAGTGATTACAGCAGTGCGACTGTAAAATCACGATTCTTACGCGATAACTGCGCATAAAGTTGATTTTTCCCTTTTTCTACGATCCATATAAGCCTCAGTATTTTCAGAAAAAAAGGCTAGAACCCCTCTTTTCGTAACGACGTCAAAAGTCGTTTCAGATTGCATTTTGAGGGGTGGAATCTTTCGTTCTTGATGTCTTTCCATCTCTGCACGAAATTTTCGTCAAACCGCCGATGGCGAGGAGTTTCCTCACTTAGTGCCAGATAGCGCAGATATTACGTGAATAGAGGTTACGAAAGTGTAGTTCTGTAATTGCGACTCAAAGGAGACGTGATTGCTTTTCAAGGTTGACTGGTCGGTGATCGGGTATCACTTTTCCGTATTGACCGGTGTCCTACTGAAGAATTCGTGTAGGAGAACGATGGGGAAGTGCTCATGAAGTTATGGGTCATCTGGCTGACTATATCGTTCATGGTAATAATTTTGGAATGGAAAATTGAATGCTCCGTATACTACGGAGAGCGATATACGAGAATTGACGTCATTACTCTTGTGTCTATAGAGTTTGAGAGCTACCACGAGGAGCCGTTCACAAGCTAGATTCAAAATACGAATATATCGACTCGAGAGAGCGGTAAATTGTTTCTTCGACGGTTATGGGTCCCGCCGTTTAGATGGACGTTATTGTCCCATTAAATCGTGATTACCCTCGCGTGTTATTGCGGGTGTGGTGACATGGCAAGCAAAAAGTTTCATCTTATTTCGACTCCTCGTCGCATTGGCTTTTCCTCCATTTTCCCATTATTTACAATAAAAAAGAGCATTTTCTATCACTCACAAATTTTGATCGACGTTTCATCGTAAACCCTCGTGGCCGGATCACCTTTATTTACATTTGTACGAACCGGAAACGACAGGATTGAAATCATAAAATATAAAAAAGTTTTTTCGTGTTTTTAATTTTTTTTTAAATCTCTTCTAATGTTCTGAGATGAGAAAATCAGTGTCGACGCCATGCAGGATGGAGTTTGGCGACAATACAAGTTGCAGAAATAAGGACGAACGAGGAACTGATGGGACTGGGTAGAATTCGTGGGCGTAGTGTATCGTGGCTCAGTTTCTCGAGTTTTTCGGACCACGCAACATCGCCAAGGCGAAAAAATATTTACAACCTTGTTTGTTCTATGGTTGCACTAAAAACATATCTATATATCCCGAGATAGTATATGGGCGAATGGTCCATGAGCGAAAAAGAATGATGAACGAAAAAAAGAAAACCTCTAGGATAAAAGGGCACACCGACGATACAGTTATTTTTTTTCTTCAACATCGTTTTGGATGACGCATGTTACGAGACTGCTATTTCCACTGGGGCATCGTGAGCGACGATGTGGGAGGATCGACGACGCATTGTCCATCTGAAAACAGGTTTTTAAATTTCGTCCCTTCCCGCTGAGCACACTGACTATCCCAAAATTCGAGAGTTCGCAAAGCACACAAATTATCTGCACTCTTTTTTTCAAACTGTCACATCGACTCATCAAACGCTATTATTTGATTTTCAAATAGTTAGCACATTCCTTGAAAAGCTTGGCAAGACAAACAAACACTAAAATAATGTCAATTTTCAATTCAACATCGAGATAATGGAAAAAAACAATGACTTGAAAGAAATTGTTTGAAAAATTACGATCAAATTATTTTTCCAAAATTAACATAAAAAAATCAGATTATAATTGTTCAATTATTTATATTGTTGGTATCATTTATTACGAGCTCATTCCATGATTGTTTTCGATTTCGCGCGGTGCTTCTTCCGGTTTCTCTGAGATATGCCAAAGTATTCTGACGAACCAGTCGTACTGCTGGCCCCGAGCCAAGAGCCAGAAACTCGTGCATTCGAGAGAGAAATATTTTTGTAACGAATCTATTTGATAATGTAATAAATTTTCGGTCAAAAGATCAGAATTCCTCGAGGCACGATAAAAGCCTCAACGATTGAGCTCGTGTCGTTCGTTCGCGAAATCTGAATTTGCCGGGACCAAAACGATGCCGCGAACGTAGGCGGACATGCGTGTCGGGGATAGTTGTTAAAGCCACAATTGTGGGCGAAATATAGAACGTTGCCGATCGGTAGCGAAAGGGAGACGCGAAACGATGGAAGAGACGAGCGCGAATATGGCAGACGAAACAGGCGAAAGCTTTCGGTCGTATACATAAAATCACTCTCGGACTGAACGTTTCATATTCAACGATTAAGTGTGATGTATGAGTTTTGAGTGTCGCGGCATATCAAGTACCCGCGTAATCGTACTAGTCCAACGATAAATTAAGTGTAATTAACTAACCGTATGTAGCAGGAGCGAAAGAAAGACAGCCAACGAAGAGAATATGATATCTGATCGTACGAGCGTATGTGTTTGCCTGGTAGACCAAGTATCGATGTACCCGAAACCCATACTGTCATATAGAACTCCCTATGCAGCATCAGGTTTCTATCCCTGTGTGCTCTTAATGCACACACCCACCTATTAATCGACCGAAACCTTCCTAGAATGTAAATTGATACGTACAGCATACAGAAAGAGACGGACTGTTGCTGCGACGGCGACAGAGTGAGATATATAAGAGAGAGAGAGAGAGAGAGGATTACTTGTAGGTACTCGAATATGCAGCACATGGACGTGTTCCGTAGCTTTGTTGCACTGATTCTATGCACGTCATAGTAGTGGATATGTATAGAGTGCTATGTTGGATCCATATGTACGTAAGTTCACATAGTAGTACTCGTGTAAATAGTGTATACCGATATGCATGTGTGTGCAAATTCCGTTGCACATTGTGGATGTTGAGCGGTGAGTTTACATTCGTGAAACGTCACGAGAGACCCATCACGATATTATACCGTAGACCCGCGTCGCTATGGCTGCTTTGATATCGTATGTCACGAACATACAATTCGATGATCGATCGTTGGATCAATCTATCCGGGCCACAGACATACATTTCTCTACGATCATAAATACGATACGTTTCGGCCTCTGGACCGTGATATTACGTTTGCGTCTCGATATATCGACCAGCCAATCGTAAATTCGCTTTGTCCAGTTTCGTCGACGTACTACTTCGAAATAATACCTATGGATACTCCCGACTTCTTTTTCCGTTTTTCTTTTGACTAACAACAATGAAACACGCGAACATCTGGATGAAACGCTCTTGTCCGAAGAACTTGATGAGCATCCTAAATGAAACTATGTGCCAAACATTTTTATAAGTTTTCACGGAGCGAAACTCCGAGGGGCAGGCTACTCGTTGAGTTTCTCCTCTTCATCAATCAATCCTCATTCAGGCTTTTTATTACGCGCTCTTTGTTACTTCCAATCCTAATCCTTTAACCGCCAACCATCCCCATGGTTACTGGGCGGGTTACGGTTATCAAATAATGAGAGGAAACTTTTTTTCTTCAGGATAACTGAAAAATTTTCATACCTTTTTTATTAGTCAAAATACTACACAACCCAAATTCAGAACTTCAACTCGAATGCGTCCCAAATCCACAGAATAATCGTATGTCCAGCTCAATATGAAAATTGAATTCGTATTGCAGCATCATTTAGAAATTTCAAATATATGGAAACTATCTTTTTTTTTTGGCATTTTTTCAGTTATTCATTTATTCAGAAAATAATTTTTTTTTCAATAATCTAGAGACTCGGCCGAGTGTACTATCTCTGAATAAAGCGAAGTAGATGGTAGGGATAAGCATTTTCTTCAATTACGGAACCCATGATGTTGAGTCATTAAAAAAAAAAACTAAGATCGAAATATTTGAGACTCTAGGTCGGAATTCGATTTTCCGTGTTTTATCCAGTAATTTGTAAATTTTGTCCACAGTAATGAGATTTTTTTTCTCGTTATAGGTGAGTGAGATGATCCGACGAATCCACAAACGGGATTAAGCTCATTTCTCTTGGCGGCATTCGGAAATGATGAGTAAGAGGAGAAGCGTGAGAGGGAGAGACGAAGAGTAGGAGAGATTGCGGCAGAAGGTAAAAGTATTATATGAAACCGCTGATGGTAGTGTGTAGCTCGGGTGCGCGATTTCAATTTGCACTTTCGAAAAGCGAAGTCCCTTCCTCCCGCGCTACCGAGCATCCTATCATCGCGGCCGAGGGAGCTAGCGAGAAAGAGCCGATGCCACGAAAGCCCGGAAGTTTGGTGTTCATTCGGGTACCACCCTGCCAGCCGGCGGCATATAACGGCGGCTGTAATTTCCTCGCGAGAGGCGCCTCTTCTTCTTTCTGTGTCTATATATCTCGAGTGTGAAGGCGTACAAAGCCTCGTGTCGGTGGAAGACTCCGTGCAGTACCATCGCTTGGCGTGTGGGACCCTCGTTTATCGTTCTTGCTTTGTTCCATTCGCGCTCTCCCTATCAACACAATTATATATGGCCGTACATGTATATATATATATATATATATATATACGTACGTGAATATCTACGTATATACAGATTTTCGGCCGGGATAATAGCACTACTTATATTGGCTAATGTACAGACGAAACTTCAGAGGAGTCAGCCTTGGTATATGAGAATATCTCGAAATGTTTGAGTGCAAAGGAGGCAAGCAATATTTAAGAAATTTTCTCGATAGCAGAACAGCATGAACCTTGACGAAATTGTCAGAATAATCTAATTGATTCGTGCTGACATGTGACATGCATTAATTTTTCAATTACTGTATTTGATTGATGTCCAAGTTTTTTTTTTCGTAAAATGCATTATTTTTATTTTTTTGCAGTTTTTGGAATTTTATAGAACAGCTGTCACTAAAAATTCGTAGAATCAGAAAGCCATTGCGAGCCAAATGCGAGTCACTTCGGTTGATTTCGCCATGTGCACGCTTTGAACGTTTTGCCAATGTTGAAGTGAAGTTAAACGATGAACCGGCGAGAGTGAAATGAGATGACCAACCAAAATGGTCGGCAGCTGCCAAAAAGGTTAAAAATGAAGGGGTTTCAGCCATCTTGCATCACATATACGTCTGAGACGCGGAGAAAACCCGGTAGACTTCGCCACAGTGCGACGTTTTCGTACAAGTGGCTGTTACGAACACCTGCGGCAGCCCACTAGTTTATGGCCTCCGCAGTGGCCACCCCATTCCTTCTATTCCTAGGACACACTCGCATACATTGCGCAACACAAAATATCGATGATATGCTTGGAAAAAGATGCTGTTCTCTGACGGGCTCTACTTATCCATACAACCTCCCTCCGCAGTTCTTTCATATCTTTATGCATGCAAGCGTGCCAGTATGAAAAAGAAATGAATGAAGCCATTCAAAACCCCATAGAAATTTCAACTTTGAGTCATTGAAGAAAGTACGTCAGGTCTTTGGAAGAAAATAACTCTTAATATGAAAAATTCATAGGAAATATGTTGAATGTTTGAAGTAATACGGATCGACGTTTCACGTGACTCTAGCAACCGCTTTCTCGAGCAAAATGTTGCCTTTTTGTCAACATAAACGCATTGACGTTCTACGAAAATCAGGCCAAACTGCAGTGGAATTTGCTGCAGACAATCACGACATTGAATCGTAGTCTCGAGGAAATGACAAGCAGGAATCGGTCTTTTTCTCTCTCTGTTGGCGAGTACAGAGGTCAATGACGTCTACTCGGTAGCCTTTACTCCCAATTCGATCTTCAAAGCTCAATGATTCAGTTTGAACGAAAATATGTGACGTATTCTTCCGGCTCTATAAGATCATGTAAAGCTACACTATTGCCTATAGCTTGAGCTGTCGGAAAGACTAATTATAAAGAGCCAATTCCGTTGATAGCAAGTTACACTTCCGCGACTGGTTCATCGGAGCAATAAGAGTTGGTGTAGCCAAGACCGTGCAGTCATTGCTGTAATTTGGTTATAAACTTTTCTGGCTGTCGAGATGGGAGGTTACTCCAAACCTACTTTCTGCTAAATGGATTTTGGCTAGACAGTACCGTTGCCCGTGCCACGAGGATCTTGTGCACTTGGTTGCTTCAAACCGTTCTATCTCTTGCTTTTATTTCTGCCACAGTCTGACGTTATACTGTCTATCCAGAGCTAATCCTAATCGCTTAAACCGCTTATAAATCTTAACGAACTCGACTGCGTGCTTTTGCGTGGCACGACCGAGTGAACGAGCGATAAGAGGCAAAGGAACAGTCACGTCGAACGCCAAAGTTTTCGTTAGCCCTGATGGCTGGCACGTCATATCCCTATGGTAGCTTTTGTGCTCTTCGTGAAAAAGCCTTTTTCTTTCATCCAATCTTTTTCGTCATTCCTTTTATCCATAAAAATAAAAATTCACACACTTTTCAACGCTCGGAAGTGACAGAATTTGATCGATTTTTGCACAATATCCACATCGCTGTTTTAAATTTTAAGAAACCTCTGAAACTTCCTCCAAGAACGACTTTATTGACGACACTGGATGGCCCATTTCGAACTGCCCGGATCTGTTAAAAATAGTTTCCTCCTAACCTTGAAGTCTCAAAAATATGTAAAATTTCAAATTCCAATACCTATTGCCTCATTCTGTATAATCATGTGCCTACGCCGGCACGACGAGAGCATTGTCACTTTGGAATTTCCTAATATAAAATAATAAATTTGGACCCGGGCTTGAATGATGTCATCAATCATCATCCATTTACAATAATGATGCTGCATTAGAAATTTTGTGTCCTGTGCAAACTTCCGGATTTTTTGAACAGTCCATGTCCGTTTTCTGGTGCAGTTATTCATTTTCCAATCAGCTTATAACCTCAACGAGTAAACAGAGAAATCTACAAAGAAAAAAATACATTGTGAACTTGAGAAACGGAATGCTCTGAATTTACAGTGACTGGTCCGATTGATCCAGGCCAGGTTTTGTTTTCCAACATAAAATGCGGAGGCAGCGGCACGGATCTCTTCGTTTAGTATTAACAGAAATAGAGCGTAAATCGTTCGCAGGAACGGAAGAATTCTGATGAGAATTTTTGACGAATGACTCAGCGAGGTAGAGATTGCGGGTCCTTGTTCGCTATATTTTTGTGGAGGGGCTGTGGTCGCGAAGTATCACGCGTGTTTAGCATGTAAACTCTTGAGGGGAAGGAGAAAGTTTTGTGAGAGTGAGTGTAGCCGTAATCCACAGATAATTCCTTTCTCACTATGTCGTCGAGGTAGCTGGCACGCGGAAGAGACGAGCAATGTACAGTGAAAAATCAGCGAGTGAACAACAGCATTTCTTAGCGTAAAATGAAAGGGAATATGTGAAGCCTCATTAAGTGGAGTTGACGCAGTGATGGTCAGAATGTAGAGGAATGTTCGCTTAAAGTGGAAACGTCGCTAGAGTGGACTTTGTGATAGTGTCAGCGAGCTGGAAAGTGACTTAAAGTTGAGTGATTTAAAATGATGTCCAAGCAGGATCAACGGACTTTGGAGACTATGGAGAGGACTGTGGCTGAAGATTCAAAATATTATAGCAGGCAGATACAAAGTGCTCTGGTGCCAATTTTAGCAACTGTTGTGACGGGAATGACGATGGGATATAGTGCGATATTGTTGCCCCAGTTAAAAGTGGTCTCGTTCAATGGAACAGGAGCCGATGAGAGGGAAAGTTACGTAACGAATGCGACCGTGAGCAGTGATTTGGGGATAGTCGTAACATCGATCGACGAAGAATCTTGGATAGCTGCATCAGCAGCGTTGACAATGGCACCTGGTTGTTGGATCGCGAGTATTTTGATGGACAAGCTGGGCAGAAAGACTTCTATTCTTGTAATAAGTCCAGTTGTGTTGTTCGGATGGTTGGCTATCGCTTTGGCTCAAAACTTCTTGTACGTCATAGCAGGAAGATTGCTATGTGGTTTTGGTGCTGGTCTTTTTGGAGCTACCAGTCCAGTCTACATCGCTGAAACGACACATCCACGTCTTCGTGGCCTGCTCATTGCTGCACTGAGTTTTGCTGTGGCAATTGGCATCTTACTCGTTCACGCTCTTGGTACATGGCTCGATTGGAGATTGACAGCATACATTACTTTAGTGATCCCCATCGTCTGCATGGGTCTCGGTATCTTCATTCCCGAGAGCCCTAATTGGCTACTGTCTCGAGGTAAACGAGAAGACGCGCTAGCTGCCTGGACGCTGTTGAGAGGAGATCATTCCATCGAGCAAGCGTTCCAGGATCTTAAAGCCAGCCATGAGACTTTGAAGCGAAGAGGAGAAGAGTGCGATGGCACAGAGAAACGAGCGGAGACCAGACTCGCTCCATATTTGACTTGTGCCATTTGGAAAAGCAGATTTTCATCTAGAATCTTTCTCATACCTCTTCTAATAGTCTGCGTCATGTCATTCACCAGTCAATTCTCCGGAATAAACGTTGTGACGTTCTATTGTGTCCAAATGATTCAGGAAATGTCTGGGCCGGATCATGGCTACGTGGGAACCTTAATTCTAGATATGGTGCGTGTTATCTTCAGTGTTATCGCTTGCTGGTTGACAAGGCAATACTCCAGAAGAGTACTAGCGATGATATCCGGATTTGGAACTTGCATCCTGCTTCTTTCGCTTGCTGGATGTGTTTTCAACGATTTCGGAAGACCCTGGCTTCCCATTGTTCTTTTATTCGTCTACACAGGAACTGTCGCCGTTGGACTTGGACCATTACCATGGTTACTCTGCGCTGAGCTATTCGACGATAACAACCGAGGCTTGGGATCTGGTCTCAGTGCAGGATTCGCCTTTTTATGCTTCTTTGCGGTCGTGAAAACTGGTCCCCAAGCCTTTAACGTACTCACGCCAGCCGGCACGTTCGCGCTTTATGGCGCGGCAGCTCTTCTCGGTAGCCTTTTCCTCTGTAGATACCTTCCGGAGACTAAGGATAAAACACTTCGAGATATCGAGAAGAGTTTCTCTGATGAAGCCTCCCAGAGCGACGTCAAGTCGACGATGACAACGAACCTTTGATTTTATTGCTTGATGATGATGATGATTGAAGTGTATTGATTGTTGCTCAGCCAACTTTTGGCTTTGCCAACGTTCCTCCACATATCGGCGGAGTCTATTTAAATGATTTTCTCTCCTCCCTCGGGTTTTCGGGAATGATTACTTGCTGAGAGTTGACCCTGCCAAGAATATAACAAGCATTAATATCCCGTTGCTTCGTGTTATACGCCACAATGAGATATGACGTGTGCACAATGGTTACAGCGTTGGACTCTGCTTGCCGTGTACTTCTCAGGTCCTGAATGTGGTCCATTTGACACGTGTCACATTGCGTGTAGAATTTCATGAAACATATTCCGTGTTACTGGATGAATTATTGTGTTGAGAATAGCAAAGTTCTATTACATATTGCGTACTCGAACTCGCGGCTTCTTCGTAAGTGTCACTTGAGAATTCTCCTGTCCTCCGTGAAATCATGTATAGCCCGAATGAATCTGGTTTTTGTAAAAATAAATAAATGTTTTCCCAATTAAGAAGCTGCCACTTTTTAAAAATCAATTCTCTTTGCGATATTTTCATACTTGTAGTCAATAGTGCTCGGTCATTGATCCAGGAGACAGTCAAGATCTCAGTGATGCTAGTTTTTACTCGATACCGGATGAATTTCATTGCGTCAAGTACGGTAGGTGAGCGACCTCATTCGCCAGGACACATGAACGAGGTTTTTGTTTCTCTCTCCCTCTTTTCCTCTGTTGGTGTCTCTCTCGGTAATATCAGTTACGTGATTTACGATGATAAGGACAATCTCGGTCCAATTTCCCACGTGGGACGTGCCCGAACTGCATATAATCTTCATGAATGCGTAATGACGGGCCACTTCGCATCATCCCGTCTCCCCATAGCGTTTTCACTGGCTCATGGGTGCCACGTTATTCGGTAGGTCGGGGTTCGTCCGTCCAGGGCTATAACGTATACGCCTGAGGAACAAATCCGGAGGGATCCGTGCAAAGAGCAGGCAAAAAATAAATGGAAACTCGTGGAGAAAGTGAGAAACCTGGCGAAAAAGATACGATAAGCTCCGAGTATGAGAAGAATAAAACTCGAAGGATGCTCCAGATAAAAAATACTATTTCGTTTCTTTATCGCACTACATTTTCATTAGGAAAAAAAAGGTGAAGGTAGATATCACAAAGAGGATTGAACGCGGCGTGTTTTCAACTTTCCTATACGATTTTTGCTAACGGTTTGACATCCTCGAGGCTGCTATAAAGGTGGAGAAGTCACAAGAAATATATAGAATGAGAAGGTGGGTGGAACCTAGTGCTCAAGACTTTTTCTTCCTGTAATAACATCCATAGCCTTTTTGTGCTGAATTACTACCGATGCTTCTACGCCCCCAATTTTTCGTCATTTCGCTCTTATGTACTCGTTGACGTAGTTGGTAAACGGCGACGTCTCAACCTGTGGCTTTAATCCTAAACTTATAATACGAAATTCAGCGTCTATACTAAATTTGTTAGCGTCTATGTCGACCGTCCTATATAATAATACGTACGATGTAAGACACATTAAGTACTTCACGAGCCAAAAGTTTTGTAGCCAAGTTTTCAGCGCAGAATTGACGAGAAACTGGCGAAGGTAAATTCGAGTGTTTGCTTAACCTCTATAGGTGCCTATCCCCACAGCAGTATGTACACTCGGATCAGCTTATAAGAAGGAAATGTTTTAACAAACTAGTTTCTTTCTTAAGTGGAACGAATAGAGAGTGTAGTTTATCAGGCAACGTGTAAAAGTTGGCGTTTCGCTTGCAAGCTTTTAGCTCTCCCTGGAAGGATCAACTTCTCGCTTCTGCGGTACACGCGAGGCTAACCCAGCTAGCGAAAATGTCGACGTATCATCAACTCTAGTTCAGACCACGTCGTACTGGGATAAAAATTGATGGCCCCGCGCTTCTCTCGTCCTGCGTGGCCTTATTCCTTCATCCTCGAACACCAATTTCATCGTCTGCTCGTTTCAAGCCTCGCAGCTCGCTTCTTCGCTTGGAATACTTTCAACCTGGGTAGGAGGGACAAAAAATTCAGAGTCCAATTTTTTGGTTTTGTGCCGGGGATACTTGTCCGCCGGGTCCTGGAATAAGCTCCAACTCTAGCGATTTATTGTGAGGTTATCGGTTTGTGGAGAATTCAGTCGTGACAGTCGAGAGGATTCTTGAAGCGCGTCATTTTTTTTTTACAATAAAGAAAAAAAGATTGTCGAAAAGTTGAGCGAAACTTTTGAACGCGACTGTGCGGAAATAGTGCCTTAAAACGGCACGTAACGGACATAATCTGATTCGTAATTTTGACTGCGACTAAAATCAAATACTTTCCGAAAGCATAGACGTTGCGGGTGGTCTATAAAAAAGCCATAAAATCTGTGAATTGAACCGTACAAGTGTATCATGGACGTCCGTGATGAATGTGTATGCGCATATCTTACGGGATGCGCGGACAATAAGAGATATGTGAGTCCTATGAACCGTGAGATTCTGTCGGATCTCGCATTGCCAGGAGACACGCGAGTATAGCAGCTTTGCCGCATCTCGCAGGCATATTCTGCTTCACGGTTGTACGTCTCTCTATCGTACGGTCCGGATCACGGCAGGAGGTTAAATCTTCAGCGCTCTCTCGTGACAGAAATGACGATCGGGTTGTCGCGATGGAGAAAATTCAAGAACAAGAACGAAAGCGAAGGATTTTCTTGGACGATTTCGAGGTTCTTTGACTTTTTTTTAATCACGACGATGCTTCAGATTTTCCTCATAAATGAATTTCTCGGAATTTCCATGGCAATCCTTTTATAGAAATTTTTTATCTTCCCGTTCGAAACGTCCGTACTTTTCAAATTGTCGAATGCGCTGGCAATTGTATACACAATGTGCAACTGAACGATCCATCGATCTAGGAACCGAGGACTTGAAAAGTCGCGAAATAGGAAGGAGTAGCATAATGTAGCGTGACTTTTATTGGCCCTGGTCACGGCAAATGCTATCAAGGAGTCTGAATGAGCGCAAAGGGAAGAAAATGACTGTTCGTGCTCGAGGCGGAAAGGAGGAAGCGAGGTATAACTAGAGGGTAAGAAGGGGCAGCTAGAAAGTTCGGCTGCACACTATTATATTAGCCTCGGAAGAGAAGCGAGAGCGCGCGATCGTAGAACTCAGCAAAATGCCGTGCTGTGTGTTCCCCTCGTTGAATATCAATGCTCCCGGAAGTGTGAAAGAACCCAGCTTGCTAGATAATATCCGTTTCAATCATTTTTCTGCATACTGAACGATTCAGCTCATCATGATAGTACTCGAAAATTGCTTACGAATGTTTCTCGAGTCCATTCGCAAAGACGAGCCAAAAAATTCTCATTAAAATTCATGCCGGAATGAATTTCCTTCGGGCTTGTTGTTATAAAACTTGGCCAGGAAGAAAGACACGAAATTCATTGCACAGCCAAGCAAGATTATGTTCTTTAATTAACCAAAAAATCGTACGCGACGTAAAGGATTTTCTTCCGTATTCGAGAATGTGATCAAAAGGCAAACACGATAGCCTTAGGGAAATTTAATTATCAAGATTCCACTCGTAATACATGCGGAAAATATTGCTTGACGCTGTTACAGAAAAATTCAGAAAAAAATCATCTCCGGCAAAAGAAATAGAAGAAAAAATTGTTTTTCCTTCATACTTTCATTGTAATTAATCCGAGATGACGTCAGATCCACGAGGATTTCAAATATTTCCCATACAGATTTCCCTAACGTCGGAGAAAAAAAAACTATCCATAGCCATCGAATCTCATCATCAATACTTGTCGCAACAAGGCCTTCCTGCTCCAGGCTCGTTGTACTCACGCGAAGCTCTATTTTCCCCAAGTACGCACAAATCCCCGATGCATATACAGCGAGGAATAAATATGTATGTCAACGAACGAATATGCGATGCTCCAACGGAAGTCTTGAATATTCGTGCATCTGGACTGCATATACGGTAATTTATTACGTCGTGTATGCAATCTTCTCTCCTCATCCGCTTATTCCTTACTGCTCAATGGTGGAAAGTATTTTGACATATGATTTTTTTATTTTTTCCTTATTTTTGGGATCTCTCAAAAAAGAAAAATGATCGAGGGGTCGAGATAATTTGAGAAAACTGAAATATTTGTGAAGGAATTTTTTTTCAATTAATTTACAATTTGCCAAGATTTTTGCAACGCTTAAAAAGTGACTGGGGCAATTTTTTCGAACAATATTTCGTTCAGTTATCAGAATTTTGATCTTCAAATACTGACGAAATATTTTACCCACAATTTTGAAATTACGTTTTCGAAACCATTTCGTAAAAAAAAAGGTGATTTTCGAAATAATGAAAATGCGATGAGCGTAAAACTGCCGGATGGCGAGGGCAAATTCGAAAAACGGGAAAGTCATTTTGCGGCCGCACAGTCGCTGATTGAGAAATCGTTTCGATTTGGTTAATTGTCTCGACAGATTCCCTGGGATATGGACTAATGGCGAAACTATGCATGGAAATTGGAATTCGGTAGTGCGCGCGCTCAGACGATGGAAAAACATTATCACAACTTTTTTTATTAAATGACTTTGTTATTGCTTTTAGTTGAGCCACGTACAGGCGATTTAAAATAATCGGTTTAGCCGCAAATATTAGAGTCAAATAGCCGTGAAGTTTTGTGTGTATCAGGATGAATTCGTTTTTCGATATATTCGTGGGGTGGAATGTACATGCATGTGTATATATTTGATTGAAAGAGGATTTGTGATGGCAACGAGCAGCCGTGCACGCAGCGAAAAACGTGAATTGGGCGATGCACGTTTTCGCTATGTATCTGTTGAATCCTCACGCATACGGAACGAAAATTATAAAAAACGAGCAGACGAACGTGAAATGGGAAAGTGTGCGTAACGCGGAAATCGAAGCCGGACGAGTGAAAATCCTGGAACAAAAGACCGCTCGTTAACAACAAAAAAGCTCAGATTGTTTCGAATCCTCCTGGATACAATAAGAGTAACGAGCTACGCGATGAACATTTTCAAATGAACAACAAAACCTTTGATTTGCCGAAATATGCAGAGGCGAAAACAAAGCATTACACGGGCAAATAAAAAGAAAAGAAAGGCGAAAAATAGCTCGGGGCAATTTTCCTACGGATCTTTTCGGACGCATGGCAATTTTTTTCAGAAACTCAGAACATCGACGAGCGAATTACTCACGCTGAGATTACATAAAAAAAAGATAACAAGCACGGATGAAGAAGATGAAACCGTCCAGAGAGATACCGGAGGAGAAAAAGTACCCCATGTGCATGTACACGGGACATTTCATCAGAACACCATAATCATTTCCCTGTGCCATCATTATTCCGCTTCCATTTCGAAAGGAAAAATGAATTTCGTGCTAACATGAACGCAGCTGTAAAATTCACCCTGGTCAATATCTTTATAGTTAAAAATTACGTCGCGCTGGTGGTTCACGGTGGATTTATTATCGAAAAATTCCTGGACGTTCCAATCCACATTTCCGAGACCGAAATTCAACATTTCCGTCGATCACGTTCATTATTTAACTTGTAGGACGTCGTTACAAATTTTTCCATGAAAAGTTCCATTTTTTTCCTTCCATTGATCCTCGTACGGATTTTTACGAGCTCATCAAAGCCCACAGAAGAAACTTACACGTTGCAGATACAATATCCATCATATGGAAAAAATCTTCCGCCTAAATGCTCAAATACCCGATAAATACATTTAATCCACTCAATAATTCATGGTCGATGATAATCATCGAATGAAAGTTCATTGCGGTTTTTCCAAATCAGTTTTTACAATTTTCTCATTCTGGTGAAACAATTGGCTTGCCACAATAACGAAAAATAGAGAACTTTGAATTTGACATGAAAAATCCAATAGGTGGGATGTATAGGCAGCTCTTAATATCTGGTAACGAAGATTTTAGGGACGAGGCATGATCGGGTAAGCGGTGTTCAAGTGGAGCTGTTTGGTGGATATCTCGCTGGCATTAAAAGCTCGAGGGCTTCTACGACGTACGAAAATTCTCTCATCTCCGGAGAGAAAGACAGATATTGATAGGGAACAAGAGAGGAAGAAAGAGATGAAAAGTTGGAGGCCGAGCAGCTGAGAGTGAGAGAGGGAGAGAGGCGAGGAGGAGCGAGAGAGAAAGTAAGTGCGAGAGATTCCTTGCGATTCTGTCGATTGGATAGGGCCCTACGGACCACCAAAAATCGCCTCGAGTACACAGAGAGATAGAGGGTAAAAAAAGGTAAAAAAAAAGTAAGAATTCGCGAGAGACGTTCCTGGCGCACTTAGATGCCGCAATGAGATAGTCCTGCGCGCCGCATTAATAGCCACCGCGTCGCCCGCGTAATTATAGTAATCGTACACGTCTGAGTAGAGTCATAACCGTGGATGCACTGGCTTCACTTTATCGTTTTTATGTATCCAATCCAGGCACTCTACATGCACCAATACCATTCCATTTATAATACGAGGGGAAGCGAGATTTTGAACGTATATAACGTATACGCGCGGCGTTTATTGCGGTCAGTTTCTGGGTGTGGAAAATTTTCGCAATCCGAACGAATCGAGAAATGAGATGCTACATGCCTGCTCCTGCTCAGCGGCTACGAAAAAGCCTGAAACAATAACCGCCATACACGCTTCCCTCGACAAAACATATTTTCCTCTCTTCTCCTTGTTCGCGAGCAATCTTTTGTTAAATCTCATATATGTTTCCTATAGAATGATAATATTTGTTGTATATATTTCTACCCCCGAAACAGACTCTGGTATTTCAGTTCTGCTCCCTATAAAAGATCGCTCAAGAATTCAATAAAATATTCAATTCAGCAAGCCGAAAACCGGTCGTTGGATTTTGCAAAATGTGTTATCGAAGCATAGTTCTTCGCGTATTTTATTTCTTTTCTCTTCTATCGTCTTTCATCCGTTTTGGCGTCTCTATGACGCTATTTTCTTTACCTTTGCTCTTATATTCTCTCTGAATTTCTATCGTAGAGTCGCGGTGTAGAGAGATCCATTTTTATTTTATCGTTTGGGCGTTCTATTCAACACTCACTCGTCATCCTTCTCATGTACTCCTCCTGCAAGCATATTCTCTTTTTCTCTTGCAGTGCCAAGAGTGTAGAAAAAATATACGGTACGCGGCGAGTTATATGCTGGGCTATGACTCACTCACACAAAAGCTCCAAACACACGGACGCGTGCTTCACAATTTCCACGAGAGTGCGCTCCGCGCCAACGCCTCCGTATTATTTATTGTTTGTTCGAAATTTCTTCCGGACGAATATGAAAGAGAACTCGACCCCTCGACACCGAGCTCTTTGCTTTCATTTTCTTTCCTCCCCCTCCGCTATTCCACTTTTTTGCCAATTTTCGTTTCCACCATCGTTTTCAACAGACATATAGCTTCTCGGTTCCTTCGACATCCATTCGTCGTGCTTTCGTGGCGCACCGTAAGACAGCCGTAACGTTTTATTGAATTCGCTTCCTCGATACCCGCCGACACGTTTCACAGGTTCGCACCTCGATGAGCTCTGTACGTTCCTTGCAGCTATACGACTTTTCCTTTTTCACCCTCTCCCCGCCCACCTTTGCGCTCTGTATTCTGTGCATTTATGTCTGTCGATGTACGATTGACTTTTCAACATCGAAATACTTGGACGATGAGTCTTCGTCGACGCGTGAACAATTCCATTATTAGACATTCCTAGAAGCTCGGAGGGTGATAAAGTTGTGAGCTTCACGAGTCTCGGCCGATCCGGACGACCATCCAACCATCTTAGTGAGATCAAACTGCCCGTTCCATGTGTCAGCTTCCTTTTCGAAATCTGATATGAGCTCGACATGAAAAAGGATCGAACGGCACTCCTCGATTTATTAAAAGATTTTCCCCTGCCAGGTAATCGAAAATTCATATTTCTTTATCAGAACCACACGAGCTCTTCGCTCTCCTACAAAATCTGTGATTCATGCCAGACGAAGGAGAGAGCTGTATGGTCTCCATGAGTTCTACGAGTTGGTGGACGCGCACTTGTATAATTCATCTGTAAACTCGAGTTTAATCCAGCTTTGTTGGATTCGAAAGAGTAGTAGGAGGGAGGAGAAGTAACCGTGGTGCATGCGGGCAGTCATACGTATGGCTAGCACCAAAGTTATGAGTCCCCGTGCAACAGCAGCGGCAGCCAGGAACTGCAACAACAAGCCTCTATATAGACAGAGAAGGAAAAAGCACGTGTGCATGGTGCTCGGACTGCAGTCAGCCAACTTGTGCAGCGCATCAGTGCTCACACGGTCTGCGGATTAGTCGTTGAGGATGCTAAACCGAATATATCCGGTTAACTAAAGCTTTTGAATTCTCTCGTGTGCTCTCTCGCAAACGTAAATGTATATTTTGCAAATATATATAATATGTTCGTTGGTATAACGGAGCTGTGTATCGTATCGCGTACATAAAACTCGCATGTATATGGCAATTACGTATAGATCGAAACGCACCTAACGAATCCTCCATTCCGGCCGAATATTTGAAGGTGAAGGATCCGTAACCTAACTATACCTCGAATTTTCAAAAAGCAAATTCTCCGCTGTCGTTCGACAAAAGCGAAGAAGCGAAAAATGGCGGAAATATGCTGACAGGGGCTTTTTTTTATCAAACCGTGTAGAAAATGTTCAATTTCCAAAATTGCAGCTATCTCTCTCGCACTCACGGTGCGTTGAGATAGCGACTGATCACTCACCTGAAGAGAACTGGGGCAGTGCTTGATACTAAACCAGGTCAATGAAGAATGGAGGAGAAAAAAATGAATTGCATGGAGAAAATTAGAGAGAGAAAAAAATCGAGGACCATGAAAAATATCAACACTGAGCTTCTGCGCTACTGCAAAGCCTAGTGTTTCATGCTCCTCGTGCTTGCGGGATTATTCGTTCGAGTATCATAAGCCTTCGAGTGTAAAAAAATCACCCGAGTGCTTTTCATGTGGAAGGTATTTTTTAAAAAATAGTGAAGCTGCACAAAAATCGTACAAATGTGCTCTGTTTACGTCGAAAAGCTTTTCAAATTGTTTTTCCAATAAACATTTCTGCAATCACTTGGAAATATGGCACGTCGTTGAACTATGTGCTTAAAAAAAATATTAAATCAGCTTCCAAGTCCTCAATAAATCCCACAACCATTCAGCAGGAATAAACATTTTTTTGCATCCATAAAATCGATCGAAACATTTTTTAAATCCGAAACAGAAAAAACAACCGGACGCGATTGGCTCTGATTTCCTTGACTTTTGCGTTGCTGAGTTTTCTTATCGAGTGAGGAGGGAAAAATGATAAGAGCGAACGTAGGAGGCGTAATACGTGTTTCTATTAGACTTTTTCCAATACGCTTATTCGGATTCCAATTTGCATTTCCCTGAGGAGTTTTCATGCTATCGTACGTAGCTCATCAATGCTGCACAGCATTGGATGAAAGACGCTGAAAGGATACTGATATCCTTCACTCAAGAATCCATTTTCTAGTTTCCAATCGACGGCATCCACATATACGTTTTTTTCAATCTCGGCAATAAGAAGAATCTCGAGGTTTCGGCGAGTAAGCAATTCAACGTCGACGTCGTAGTCATCACTGCGGCGTACACTCTGGAAAAGCTACAGTTTCCACGCCTTGTCGCCTGCTTCGGGATAAGAAGAGATACGAGAGAGTAAAGTTGTCTCGTTCATCGCCTCGCACCCTTTTCGTCTATCCTCTGCTTTCGTCCTTTTCGTTCCCGGTTCACCAGCCTCGTATAAAAGAACCGACCCGAGTTATCTACTGTTCAGGTACGACAAACGAGATCGTCGGGGGAGAAGGAAGATATTGTGAGTAGATTGAACGTAGGTAAAAAGAAATAAAGAGTGGGCTCTGTATCTGTATACATCGAGGGCACATGGACAGCAACAGACTTTGGTACATTGATCTACCGATAATGTAGCGCTGAAAGGAGAAGAAGTTGCCATCGAGTGAAAAGCGGTAATCGAATGTAAATGTTGCGGAAAGCTGAAGCTTCTTATCTGGATCGGGTTGGTGAACCAAGTAGAAGGAGCAAAAAAACTGAAGTCGAGGAAGAACCGAGCTACGCGAGATGTTTATTTTCTTTGCTGAAATCATAGAACCCCTAAAAGTATAGTGCCTCCGCGACAAGACGACGAAAGGGAACGATCTCACATTGAAAGAAACTCGTAATAACTTAAAAGCTTAGAAACTGCTTGAGCAAACTCGATTTTCTGCGACGTGTCCAACGTGAAAAATCATCTCCTTCCGGCAGATTGAAACTTCTCATTCAAAAACCAAAATCATATAATTTTATTTTCGCTATAGAAATTATACACAAGAATCGTTCTATTCCTTAGCCTGCATTTCCATTTATCCAATTTTCAAACAGAGTCACATCTGCCCCAAACCATTGCAACTTTCTCCCCTTCCCGATCGCCCGTTCTGGCAAACGTGAAAGTTCGAACAAACGTTTAAACTGAATTTGTCAGCTCAGGCGGTTCCGTGTGATCCCGACAATGTCACGTCCCAAAAGGGTCTAGTGACGATTGCACAACAACACGATTGCAACGAATGTACACGGACGTGCCTTGTGTGACGCGAAAAACCAATTCGACTAGACAATCTTAACAACTTTCCTATACAAATCAATCGTTGGCGATCCTCCGCCGCTATCCGTTAAATATTAACGTGGCCAAGTGTTAAGAGGTTATTCATGTCGATGGTCAAAGCGTCTGTCGATCTTTTCAACGACGGATGTGCATCGAGGAAATAAAAATTAGCATTCCGTTGTTGAAATGATGAGAAAATTTCGATGCGTTGGAATCGTCTGATTGGCCCGATGAACGTCATTGATTCCTGAAGGGATAAACCACGTCATTGATTCTCGAAGGCCGGGAAAACAGCTAAAAAAAAATCGAATTTTGCCAGCGTTCTTTTTTGATATTGAGAAATAAAAATAAAGATCCTTTCGTCTCTGCCGAATCATAAAGTTGATTCCGAAGCGAATTAAATTCGTGCACGCAGCCATCATCGTTGTCTGGAAATCCATTCTCGCATTCGATTATCGCTATGCGTCTCGTTGGATTTATAAAGTGTAATTGTTGTGAAGTGCTTTTCAATTTCGTTTGCCATATAAATTTTATTAACGAAGATCACGAGAAACACTGTCTTAATTGGATGCTTTGAAAAACGAAGCCGCGGAGCTCTATGATCTCCTGAATCTTTGAAGTTATCCCAGCAGAATATCAAGACATTGTCCGCACGGAAGGCGAGTCATTGCGCTCTTTCAGGCAAATTCCTTCAAAGACATGGAAATACTTGTACAAAGATCCCATAAAATATCGTACGATTTTTCCTTGTGTTGGTTTTGTTGACCATAAAAAACTAAAAAAATACAGTAACTTTATTTGCGCACGCTTGATGCAATTTATTCGATCGCAGAGCAGCTAACATTTCCTCAGCATCTCGAAAGCTTTCCCTATAAAAATACGGCCTCTGGTTCGATCGCTTCAATATTTCATCAGTTTCATGAATTATTTTTTCAATTGAATGAAAAACGTTGTGGTAATACATAGGGATGAATAAAAAATCGAAATTACATAAAAACTGTACAGATTTTTTATATATCCCGATGAATTTTAATGTCGTGTGGCTGCAGAAATTATTATTATCATGATCTAGATCATGGGAGAGAGAACTCGTTTATTTTGTTCATAAATGTGTAAATTGGACATAAATATCGGAAGAATTAAGTTCAGAAATGGGGGCAAAAAGTTTCATCGATTCGATCAATTATTTTTCGATTCGATGAAAAATGTTGTCGTAATGCATGGGAATAATTAAAGAAATCGAAATTATATCAGAAACTTTACAGATTTTTGGATAGGTTTTAATGTTGTGGGGCTGTAGAAATTATTGTGATTAGAATGGAGGTCATGGGAGAGAGAATTGATGGTTCAATTTGTTCGTAAATTTGAAGTGGCCACAAGTATCGGAAGAATTAAGTTGAGAAATGGTGGGGGGAGGTTTCTGTTTTCGCTGAAGTAGCAAAATAGGAAATATAATATCGATGGTGGTAAATCGATTTGTGCTCACTCTTAACGTCACGAGCATTCGTGGTCGTATGTCTTCTCACACGATTCCCCTCGCACGGTTTAACCTTTGCTCCGTCTCTTCATTCCACACATACATAGACAACGTTTTCTCTCGGAGCTGTGTCTCTCGAAACTCTCTGCACAGAGACTCGTCGATCTTTCGAGTTCTCTCGTCGTCTGACTCGAATGATCCCGTGGAGTGTAGTCTGCTCAAGAAAAGAAAAATTTCTCTGTATTTCATGGCGCGAAAGGTTCTGGTCTTGCGATATCCCTATACTCACGTGGCCTACCGAGTTGTCACTTATTTGTTATTGTAATCGCCATGACTATGGATGAGCAACTCGGCCGAATATATTGCTCGGGTCTCCGAAGAATTGTTTCTAGCACCAGTTTTATTCCACAAATTCCACTCGAGTGCAGACCACTCAATTCTGCCATCCAACAAAATCGGATTCATCGATTCCATATAAATACTAAATCGTCATTTTTTCAATCCAACGTTTCATTCTAATGGAATGATAAAAAAAAAAACGATTTTTCAGTTGCAGAGTTGAGAAAAAAAACGTTGATAGAATCTTGACTGTTTCGTTTACGTGATACATTTACCATGGGGAGAGTTTATTTTTGGACCCCCATAAGAATGGAGAGATGACGCGTGTCCTTGCGATCTGAATTGACGGGCAAATACAATTTTTACCCTGACATAATTGCCCAGATTTTATGCTTATTTTTACATAATTTTACATTAAAAAATGGTGAATATTCGAAGGAAAAGTAAGTTTTTCTCCAAATCTTTTATTTTGGCATTTCCCTGACACAGATAGTTGCGAGGCCAAGCTTCTCCAGTGTTGTATTCCAGTCAACGGTAATTAGTAGCTTGCGTAAATAGCAAGTGGTACAATCAATTTCGTGTTTCCTGATCGCGTCGACTTTGGTGCTGCGAGGGAAGAGCCGATGCTGTGGTTGGCGAGGCTGACCACGAGCACGATCGACAGCAGCATCATCGTTTCATATGTCTGTATAGCCTGAAGTATCTGCTCTATATATACATATTGGTTGGTTTTGGGGTGTACGTACTGAAGCTATTGCCGTTATAGAAAACGAGGTATACGCGGGTGGCTGGGGCGTGGTTGAGGTTTCAGCACCTCCTGGATGAGAGGAGACAACGAGAATGAAAAGAAATGGAAAGAGAAGTAGATAGTGATACAGGGGATGAGAAAGCGAAGAAAAAAAGCGGGACCTCGTTTCGCGGGCCTCTGATGAACGTGCCGGCCATGCTTCGGGCTGCCTCAGTAAGATAGATCTCCCCTGCGTGACGTGTTTGTTGAAGCGCGTGACGTGCCACTTGAATCCATTATAATATCCGTGAGTTAGAGCCCCTCGTCTTTCTCTCGCCTTTTCTACGATCGCTGTTTCCACCTTCCAGCCTCATGGCATCTCCCTTGTACAATACCGACACGAGTAAGAGACAAAAACACCTCGCAATCTTTCCTCCTTCGTTACAGGCCAAACAGTCATCCCACACAATCCAACACCCTGTGGATTATAGAGTCGACGGATAAAAATGGAAAGACTATTAAATCGTGTCTAGGGATGAAACGTCACACGGCACTGTAGGAATTATATTTTCCCAATATGACGATGAACATTTTTAAAAAATGAATCGGCGTTAATCTTTTTCTGAAGTCTGGAAAAACGTGAGAGCTCCGTAGACTTATAATTGCGGGATGAAAAGTTGTCGGAAAATAAGGTCTGGAAGTGTCCGAGCGAGGGAATCTGTAAATAATTTTTTCCACCATCAAATAATTCAGGTAGTCAAAAATCTTTATGGCGCTCGAATCGCTCGGCCGGCTGGTCTTCGAATAATTCGTGAAAATTTATTTTCATCCAGGAAAATCTTGACGAATATTTATAATTGAATTACGCGAGCACGATGTATACGATTTAATCCAAAGGTTTTTCTCGTCTAGCTTAGAGGTGACGGAAATTTATTGAGCCGATGATTCGTCGCGGGAGGGGGTGAAATGTTGGGCAGCATGCGGTCAATGTCATCGATGTCATTCGGCAATCCATTCACGTTGAATATTTTATCCTTTGGATCATAATTTCCACATCAAGTGCCATTGGGCCTAGAATTGATGTAAAAAATAATCAATAAAAAAAAGTCAAAGTCCCAGAACATAAATCTCTCTCGCTTAAGCATTTTTATTTCACTTTGGTTACGTGACACGCTCAGAGGCTGCATATAGTGTTCCAAAATACGACGACAGTTTGCCACCCAAGCACGTTCCATGCAGCTCTTAACCCGGGGCCACCATATATTTATTGTTATAACGATTGCATGAACGTTAAACAAGAGTATAACTTAATAAATGGGCATCGGCAGTCGAGGATCTGCGAGGATGTGGCTTTAAGATGGAAAAATGTTGACCGAAGCCTCAAAAACTAGAATTTAGCTGTAGTCCAATGATTAACGTGTTTATAACACTGAGGAAACTGAAGTGAATCGAAGATTTGCGATACATTTTCACTCGGGGCGAAATTTGTTATGGTTATCGTTCCCAAAAGTCTCACTTGCCTTGCGCACAACCGGCCTCTTGCTCTCTCTCCCTCTTTCTTTCTCTTTCTCTCTCTTCCCAGAGTCCCATGGGCGCGCGAACTCTTAATTGATTTATTCGATCGAACGTGGATAATGACCGGGTCTGGTGCGAGCACGCACCTCCGGTATCCACGTAACCCTCGTAGCAGAAACGGAGAGCCAATGGGGTGACCGTACCTCGATTATTTATCGAGAGATCCATACATTTTGCCCTTTTCGTGGTCGCTGTGGGCCATCCATATAACCGAATATATAATAAACATACGAGACCATGTTCCAACTTGAATATATCGTGAAAATTTGTGACATATAAATGTACGTCCTGCTTATGAAAGTGGCGAACGATCGTGTGTTCCTCTCCCTGCTTCATCCCATGAAAACAAATCGTATTTGTCCCCCAACATGTATCCAGCTTTTTATAGAAATTTATCAACCGGAAGCCAAGCCACAGCATTGAGTTGCAGTCCATTAGCGGTTTCAGGAATTCAGTTACCAATATCCAAAGCTCGAATTATCAAATTCACGAGCTACTGGGCAACATCCACGTATACGTTGCTAAAAATGTCATGCAGCTGAAGCGTATAGAGGAGTAAAAAATAGTCACGAGGACAAATGCTAATTATTCGTCATTTGAGAGCAATAGAACTTGCATTCCTCAAAAATTGACAGCAAGAACGATTTGTAAGCTTTCTCCTAGAAATAACAATATTCTTGATGGGGATATGAAAGAGTTGGATGAGTCGATCGCCGTACAGTAATTATCCACGATAATGGGAAATTATTCTCTGTCATTAAAATACTGAATTTATTAGAAAATTTAGGACGATCGCATTGATTATCAAAAAAATTAATGACCACATATTTTTCCTTGATTGTCAACGATGCGAAACGCTGTATGTGTCTGACTGTGACTAGTTATAACGGACTCTTCGCTTGCTGTCTCCCGAGACTGTCTGTTTGAACAACCTTTCGTTTGGATCGACTTTGGTAGGAGGCATCGTGAATGCAAAACTGTTTGAAACGAGAGTGGATTTGTGTACAAGCATCGAGTTTAACTGTTGATTACATTGTGCAACGTCTGGAAGCGTTTGCTCAGGATAAGTTGATCCCTTTCACGATTTCCACGAGAGTATGCCGTGCACGCGTATAGAGTAAGAGCGAGTGAGGCCGGTTAGCTCCGCCGCATCTTTATTATCGGTGCTACATCGACTGCCGAGAAGTCTCCCTCCACTTGTAATTAAGAGTTCGAACGAATTTAGTTGGCTGTAACACGTAACCGCAATTGCAGGTGGATGTGTTGGAAAGCGAGCCGCCACTGCCGCGGAGCTAACTTTTCAGTCTGTCTTTCTTTCCTTCTCCATGTCCAACATCCTCTTTTGTTTCACTGGACGCGTCTGGAGGTGCGCTCCACACTATGCCGGTAACTTTTATGCTCGCGTGAGGTGTAGACCGGAGTTAAGGGTGCAAGCAAGGTTTTAGGCGAGATACAAACGCTGTGGTAAAGGGATGTAGAGCGAGAAGGAATGTGCGCTGCAACTTTAGCAACCTCGAACGAACCTGTAAATGCTTCTGGGGTGCCGGTGTCTGGAAGAAAGAGGGTGAGTACATTGCTCATGGTCGATGCAACTCTCTCCTTTCTTGCCACTAGTTGGCTCCGTGTGCTGCAAGAGAGAAAAAGACGGAGGCTCCTAAGTTCCAGTATTACGAGGGAGCAAGCAATGAAGGTGGAAAAGGTAAATAATTCAAGAGGTGTGGCGTAAAGCCAAATGGTTCGACCTTTTGCCTCTTCCTCTTCCATGCCTGAACTTGCCTTCTGCTCTATACAACTCTTTCCTACTTTAGCTTCACGCCATTTTCTCTCTTTCTCCAGATCTCACTCTTTAACTCCTGCGTCTCTTCTCCATCACACAATCCATATTTTCTGTCCTTTTTCTCTTTATCCGCGCGGCCTCTTCACTGCTCCCACCCCACGTATGCCATAACGTACTGCTGCTCTTGGTATTTGCACTCCTATGTGTCTGTGTTCGTAGTATTTCGCGAACGTTACCGCTTGCCCCTCGCTCACACTGAACCCACCGCATCGCTATCATGACTCTCTTTCACGCTGATGCTTTATTAATCTTTAATGGGTATAACTTCTGACAGCCGAGAATGAGTTTTATATCCTTCAACATTTTACACCAAAGAGTTCTTCTGATCCCCTGCTTTTTCCCTCTTTCTTCCTCAAACATCGCGATCCTTCGATGCTAGAATGGCTTACCCTGGCCCATCTACTCGGTGGTCCTCGGGCTAAGCGATATAAAACGATAAAACCATTCGGCCACCAGCTTTATGCCTCAGACTGATACTCACACATATACACCATTATACCATTCACTCCTTTAAGTTTCACCGTACCTCCTTTTTTTAAGAGCATCCGTTTGGATATATGGCATCGATTTCTTTTTCCTCCCACGAGTCAAATCGTGAATTTTTATCGATAATTTTGTACATAATTTTGTTTTTAACTTTCTTGTTATTTTGTAGAAATTCACAGTTTTCAGGATATTGCTTTGTCTTTGTGGAAAATTTGCGACAGAATATTTTTCAAGGACGTACTGCTAGATCGAACTTTTTTTATTTTATTTTGTTCTCTTTCGTTTCGGAATAATATGTCACGTATGAAAAGCAATTCACCGCGAGCACCTGTACGATCATAAGCATTCAAGATAACGACGAGTGCTTCCATGCGCATCCTTCTCTTGCGGTTCCACCGCTGCCATCGGCACTTTCTTTTGCTTTTTTGTTCTTGGCACTTTTTATATCTTTTTTATTCGCAGTTCTCGTCCTCGCATCGCTTTAACATGCAAACCAACAGAAGGAACGAGCGTTGTATACGACCTTGCAAAAGGGCGTGTCGCACAATCGTAACTCTTATGTACGCAACGTCAAGATCTGCATTTTTGCCGGATATAAATTCGTTACAAAGTACTGTACTTTGAATTTGATGGCGCTATGAATGCTCTGAACTGAATCGTACGATCGAGTTTGCTCCTTTTTTTCACGTTTCGTATTAACACGCTGAGGAATATTTTTTGTTCGTTGCTTTCGTGGCACTGCAAGAATTTTCGGTGTAGGAAATAATTGAACATTGATGCGATGAGACGAGTTTGTATTATTATTTTTTCCGGTGTACATCGTTGCGAGTTTTTACGAGGCTCTTCCGTTCCCGTGGGTCAGTTTTTTCCCGTTTCTGGGCAAAGTCCGCGAGCTCGATACAGTATTTTTTCTTTTAACTCAAAAAACTGCCCCCACCGGTCAGTGAGTGGATAGGCGAGCCGGTGGATGGCCAAACGGTCACCGAACCGAGAATGGAGCTCGCCCGAGGACATCCAACCTTTGGGGAAGCGATACTCCGCGCTCATCGCTTTTGGTGCAGATTCAATAAATTCTTTATTTTTATCCCCCGACGACGTTGAAACTTTTTGCTGTTTACCTCCGTGGTGTGTTTAATTAAATATTTTCTCATTTGGCTCGGAATTCGTGTTTTTGATCGAGGAAAATTAATATTATTTGGGCATTTGGAAGTTTTTTTTTTTTTTTTGACACGAACTTCTGATTCCGGATTTGTATGGAATCGATTCTTTGCAGCAATAGTTTTTTAAACATGTTTCTGTAAGTTCCACCGCAGTAGGAATTTTTATTTCGTTTTGCTACCCCGTCAGGTTCACGTAACCCTGGAAAAGCTTTTCATTTCCTATGACAATTGTTTTTATAGCCGAAACAAGTCGGTAAGTCGTCACTTTAATGCTTCCAAATGACGATGAAATGCTTCAAAGTGACGTCGCGGTTTGCATGATTTAATCAATGCAATAGACACTCGTTCCCATTGAATGTTGAAAGTGGAAGAATTTTTAGAATCAATTTGAGACATCGCAAAAATGCAGACTCGTGTGATAGAGAGAAATAAATAAAAAGGTGGAAGCGATACGAACGAAGGAACGGAATCATGACGAGTTGAAAAGCTGGTGGGGTCGCGTGTCGAGAGTTCGAGGATCTCGATATGAAATACCCGCGATCGAGTCTGGGAGACAAAGAAAGAAGAAAAGTCTTTGCTCTTCGATCCCTAGTGCCCAGTTCTCTCACGTCTTCTTTGTTGATGGAAGCAATGCCGATCGGTGATACGGGACAGGGTTGCCCGGGGCTGCTAATAACCCCTTTATAAATAGCGAAGAATTCCTATAGCTTGCTCAGACCCCTCGAGCTTCTTACCAATACCTTTGGCAGCGCGTTCATCTACGTCGGTGGCGGGTCAGCCACTCGCTCCACGTCGTATCTCGTTTAGCACGGAATCTCTCTCGACTTGGAACCGCCCTCTTCTTTACACTTCTTTCGATCTTTCCTCCTCCTCATTCCTCCTTTTGCTGATGAAAACTCTTTTCCTAACATCGCAAAAATCATTTACTACCAAGCACGTTCATGAACTTTCTTTAGAGAAACATATCAAAATTGCTTTTTCCATTTTTTCCAGCAAAAAGTTTCGCGTCTCAGTAACTAATGATATTGAGGTCGATTTTTTTTCGATGCAGCTCAATGGAATCGATCCAAATCGCTTCGATCACCCAAGCAGTAAATCTTCACAGTTGTCGAAACCTTGAAAAAGCGTCTCGAAGATTTTTCATTGTTCGTAAACGAGCCCAGTAGTTGGGAGCATGAATATTATTTATTGACTTATCAGATTTTATCTGATGCTGACATCTCTCTTTTTTTCTAAACTCTCTGCAGAATCTTTTCTGCTGCTGCAGAAAGAAATACTCCATCAGAATTCTTGCAGCTCCAAAGTCCGCTGTACGAGGTACTATGACGAGGAAACTCGTACGTGGTACATGAAAAGAATCATCACATCCACGCCTACTTTTATGAGAGGGTGGCCGGATAATAACCTATAAATGCGACGTGTACTTCCTATAGAGAGGAAAGGCCTCTCATAGTCACCTCCTCATCTTCTCTCGCGTACTTTTCATTTTTCTCCATCACCTTCTTTCTCTCCACTTTTATGAGACGACGGTACTCGAAGGCGCAATCGAGAGAGGAAGCCTCCCACTATCGGGGCTGAGCTAGAGCCTGTGATCGAGAGAGCTAGATAGTAGGACAAAGGGGAGCTTCTCCTTTGCTAACTCGACTCGACCACGGTACACTTTATACAGCAGAGCGTATATTTCGTCGAGTATCTATAGCCCCGGATGCATAGAATGTGCGGAATAATCGAAGGCAAAGAGAAGAGACTTTAAGGAGGCAGATTGGTTTCGATTTCTCCGAGTTGGCACAATCTTTGAAATAATTAATGTCACTAATCATCTCAATTACACCCAAACCTCGCTACTTCTTTCCCCGGCAATTTTGACGTCCGCTAATATCTCCGAGATAAACGATTCTGGACGCACCAAGCGGAAAACGAAATCTTGTCTTCTCTACGGTCCTGTGCTTGCAATTTCCAAGCATCGAAAGCCCAAGAGTGCGTCATCTTCCACTAAACTTACTGCGAGCAGTGTATGCAACGAGGTTACTTTTTTTTTCTGCTAACCTTATTCGTTTTTTTCTTGTACAAAAGACTCGTGTCTTTCGTTTTTAGAGTCAATGATGTAACTTGTAGTAATTTCCCAAGGGTGTTGTCTGCCTTGAAATTAACAGTTACGTGGGTCTCGAGAGGCTGGGAACATGCTGGCACGTTCGGGCATGAAAAACTCGTGTGAGCGTCGGCGCTAATTTCACGTTCCTGATGTTCAAATCTTTTGTGATTTGCCAGAATGACATTGACTGTTGGATCGTGGGTTGATAAGCGTTCTTGGTCGAACGGATCATTTTTCTGATGCTCGGAAGACCGGACGATAAGTTGGAATTCGGGTGCATCCGCATCAAGAATTTGTCGTTAGTGTGCTCTACTTAATTCGTCCCGTACGTCAGACGTGCTGGCTGCGAATGCTGGGCTGCTGAGGACAAATTGCGAACGATAAATCGCAAGGTAAGGGTGCGAGAAAGCAAGGAATATCGAAGGCAGGGGCTGAGAACGTCGTTTCCACCCTCTCGGGCTCATTCGGTCTCTGTCTGGCTCATACAGGAGGCACAGCAGTCTGCGATTAATCAAAGCCGAGCGAGAGCAACGGAGGGACAAATAATTTTTCAAATCACGAACGATTGCGGTCGGCGTGGAATGCCGCGATGACGAGAACGAGAGCGCAAATGAAAGATCGAGCAAGAACGAGGGAAAAGCTGCTCGACCTTTTCTACTAATTGAATGCTCGGTTCTCAACCACTTTACATAATCGTTCAGTCACGCGTTTTCTTTTCCTATAGAAACCTCTTTTGAGACGTTCGAAAGCTCTTGAAAAAAAGTCTGCGATCCTTCGGGAAAAAACTTTAACGAGAATCGCTTCGTGCAATTGCCAGTAAAAAAGATAAAAAAATTGAACAAATGAAAAAGCTCGAGCACGAACTAGGAAGTAAAAAAATGCATTGAAAAAAAATTCAACGAAATCGCAGTCGGTAGGACTCGAACCTACGCTCCCAGAGGGAATCTGATTTCTAGTCAGACGCCTTAACCACTCGGCCACGACTGCTCTGATATCTCTTTCACTTTCACCTGCTGCATTTTCCAGACTCATGAGTCTTGCCTGCCTCAGCTGAAAATTTTGCACTTGTGCACCTCCCCCACTCCTAACTTTTTCCAACGACGTATTGGCGCAGTTCTTTCATTTGTAACACATGAATTAAGTTAAGTTTGTAACTGAGCAATCCAGATTCATCATTTTCATTATTTGAATGGCCGGGCACACCACCATGGTCCAGTGATAACATCGGTCGTCGTTAAACGTATAAACTAACAAGTAGATCGATCTACCTGACCTTGTTAAATATAAATATGATCCCATTGAAGTTGATGACGGACTGATTCAAAAAAAAGTTCCTTGGTGGCCGAAAAAAAAATGGGCACCGTATGAACATAAAGTAGAATCCCTGGTATTTTTTTTGCACGTGTGTGATTTTTCAGAATTTTTTCCAACCAAATTGACAAAAAGGAAGGGAAAAAGTTGGCAGCGACAGGGAATAAAAATTAGCCGGCGCAGATCTGATTGATTTATTTGAATTTTTACCACAGGATTGCAAAGCCTTATGATGACGAATTATAGGTAATTGTTTGTCATATTCCCCTCGATAACTTGGACCCCACTTCCTTTTAGAGAGTTTGTTGGGGAGACCGCAATATGCATGTGTTTGCAGTTGGTAAATCTGTATTAATACATATCGATTGAGGTTATTCGTAGTGATAGTCCCTGTTCAAATCTACTGGGAGGGTTTTCACAGTCACTTGCATATATGCCCACATAACTAAATGCATCGATTCGATGCTCTACTTCTGTGAGAAGAGCATGGCATAATGGTGGATCACAGTCTGCATCCCGGTTTATGTTGTTGGTCGATGTAACACAACGCAGAATACAGTTCCCGTATGGAATCAGCATACTCCGCAATGGCTAATGATTCTTATTGAGCGTGGAAATGTCTCGTGTGGAGCACTGATTTTATGTACATGAAAAGGATCATCACACGAGGACAATTCAATATGCACTGCGGTTCCCACCGAATTCATTTTTTACCTTATCCTCGACATTAAAATGAAAAAAAAATCTAGGCAAGAAAAAAACAATTGGCATCTTCATTTTTCACTTAATTCGCTGCAGATCATATGATTTTTAATGGCACCCCGGATTATGTAGGTCCTCTTCGTGCTGCGATTTATATCTCGCGTATGGGAGAGAAAAAAATGTAGGAAATTTCTGAAGTTTATTTTTCTTTCTTCTAATTATTTATCTATTTATAATCGAAACGTTTTGAAAAACAAGATTCTCGACAACAGTTGTCTTCTGGGCCGAAAAGACTCATGTGATCCGTGGGGGGTTGAAAAATGAAGAGTTTTTCAACCCCTCACTGTTTAAATCCTGAAGCTCTGGGAAACCAATTGCACTTTCTAAAAATCGTTCCTGATCACAGTTGTGGGTTGAAAGGTTGAGAAATGAAGAGTAAGTTGTACAGCTAACATGAAATGATGTTGAAAAAGTTCCAGATTTTATGGACTGACTCGTGGCGTGATATTGAACCATAATGATATTGATACGAATGCTGAGAAGAAAAGTGTATCAGTGTTGCTTCTGGAGAACTGAGAAAACTTTGAGTGTCGTATTTATGTTTGAGTTTGTTGATCTCACGCTTGATTCAGACGAAACACACCGGAGCAAATTCATATAAATATATGTACAAGTAGAATTTGAAAGTGAGTGAAGCATGTATTTGATGTTCCGTAATTTTGATACAGTCCGACAGTTCCTCTAATTTTGCTTCTCTGCTTTTCCGCCGTCGTTCGTTTCTCTCAATGTCTGATTCCCCATCTTTCTCTCTCGTCTTAGTCTCTGCCGATTTGCTTCCTTCCAAAAGTCTGAGCACACCATCCGGGTTATAAGAGATGGTTCCTATTTGAACTGGGTCACGGACTCGCTCGTTCGTTTCGCGAACTCCCGACATCTGCCACTTTCAGGAGTCGTCAGTGTCTTCGGCGAAGCGAATTTATCCACTTCGTGAAGCGAGTCTATATAGCCTGGCATCGCTGGAAATCGAGAACGACACGGCCGGCCGTTTTGCGTGCTTGACTATAATCTGTGTCTGACGTGGAGTAGGCCCCCAGGGCTCTTTTGGGTATCCCAACAAGTCAACCAAACCGAGCCGCTCGATGACTTGACTAAAGAAGACATTTCGAATATCCATCCAAGTTTTTACAGTGTGTAACTGGATCAATCGGGATATTCATCGCTGATCGACTTCGATAGGGAATAAGGCTTAATTTTTTCATCAAACGAACTTATGGTGCGCTTCGCTTGCCAATTGCTGATCATCCAATGGCAACGTTGTAACATTAATATTCGCCGCTGTGGAAGAGAGACACGAAATCCAGAATAATTCCTGCAAATGCAGCATTCACCATGGGGCTGTAGCGCTGCATTGCCGACGTTGCTCGTCTCTTTCGTTCTGCACCGACTGGTGTATATGCCGCTAATGAACATTCAAGTGTCCCTAGTCCGTAGTGACCGGTGAAATCCTGTCTAGCATTTCGCACATGTATTCCATCGGATAAACGCGCTCGAAAAGTGCGTAGATGGACTGCATGCCTCGCATGCATTTCGATCCCGACCTCTGGCCTGAGGCTGACATCCAATCAACAGCATTGAAGATACGTTGCCCTTAATCCACGTGTTAATAGTGTCCCATGAAAGTGCCAGTCTCAATGGATACGCCTTCTGAAACATAATTAGCAAATGGAGATTGTGAAAAAACGACACTAGTGGCGACCCTGACCCAAAGTATCGGCGGAAAAACGTCGCGGACCGCTTTGCGAAAAGAACTCGATGCTGATGAAGAGGAGAAATGAAAAAACGATTTAGATGGTAAAAATGAAATGAGTTTCGAATGAATTTCCGAATGCACGTACGCGCGTCATCCTCTTTGCATTTTAAAGCAAAAAGCCTATATTCCAAGAATATCAATTGAATTTTGATACGTCGTTCTGAGGAGGGGACGGGAGTGAATATTGAAAAATGAAAATGAAGAATTAGAGTGTCAGGTCAATAGGATTCATGGTCATAATTCGTTAGTACTCCCGGACGAGTCTAGAGTCGAGTAAGTGACACACAGGGAGGAAGGAGTAAAAGCGAAAGGGAGGAGTGTATTGCGAAGGATCGTATAGGGTCTCTGGTAGGAAAGGTCCCGTGGGAACGGTAGGACGTTCATACATATTTATGGAGATTTATCGTATGCACACGCGAAAGGTTCGAGCGCTCTGTTCACCCACATCTCTATACCCCTCTTCCGGTAAGCGACCGGCAATTTCTTTTTTTTTAACGCTGGCACTCTGCCACCATCACCTGTTCCACCCCATCGGATTTTATTTTCAACCTCTAGTATGCCCAGCCGAGTTCCGCAGCGCATCCTCGAGCTCGATCTTCTCTGTCTTTTGCCAAACGTTGCCCCCTCCAGGTAGCTTCTCCAACTCCGTGCATAACCCCGTCCCATTTTCCATGAGCCTTACCCCGCCATGACTTCGATCGTTACCAGCATAAATACATCTATGGGTCCGGGGCTTGACGTCGGAAGAACGAGTGGAAAAACGAATGAGGAAAATCGAAGCAGCGCCAAATGGCGTGACCCTCGGGGATGCGAGTGATATAAAATAACCGCACACGGCCTAGGATGGTACAACGGTAAAAATGGGGAATTCGTATGCGTACCGCACACACTTCGTGCAATGCCTACAGGTCGAAATGCATTCACTATCCGCTATTGGCCTGGACACGAGTCGAGGATTCCCAGGATCGTTACGTCTTTACATGCAAATCTTTTTTTCTGGCTCACTTCCGTGTATTTACATCTTTGTCCTGGAGCGATTCTGTAACATGTATCACTTAACCGAAGCAAAAGTTTAACATGCCGATGGTAAACTGCTGGCTGCATGTTGGAGTTTTTTCTCGAAATGGGCGGATAGGTGTGATGGTGTGATCGAAATCCTCTCCAGTGAACGGGCGATCACATACTGCAGCATAGAAGAGGCTTCCCCGCGGCTCTTCGTGAAACGCGCGTTCTCTCAGCGGAAGTTCGTAGCGGTAGCCGGCATCATTTCCGGCTACCACTGTTTAGTTTCCGCCATTTCCGGCGGCTATCTGTATCATTGCGTCATGGTACGACTCGCATGGGATCCGCGTACGATGACTATAGCGAATATTGTTATGTATGTATACGCTCCTGGAAGCATCTATGTTGATATTCCGAAATGCAGCGAATGCTGTCTGCGCAAACCATCAACCCAACTGGCTCTTCTACCATTGCTCGGACTTCATCTGGCCCCTAGCAGCGTGCCACTAAATCAACGCAAACTCTCGCTATCCGAGCCTTCCTCCCTATTTTTCTTTCCGGCTGGCCCTTTTTCATTTTAATTCCCATCCGCCCACGGGACTCCTCGTGAAAACGTACAAATATTTACCGCAATATATTATTGTTACATTACATTTAAACCTGCATCGCAAATAATACCCTCCGCTGACCCGTCCCATTAAATGTTGATTATAATTTTCTGACCTGCATATAAATTACGATTCAACCACATTCGGCCTCAGTTTTTCCTGCACGAATAAATAGGATGCTGAATATTTTAATTACCCAAAACATATTCTGATTGCATCCAATTTTAGCTTAAATTTATAAATTTAACTACCTCACCTTTGACCTCTCATCGATGGGCCAAGATTATTCATGTTATAAAATCATGATTTCCAGATGAACACACACCCGCAAGTAACGTGTATTGAAAGACTTTTTTGGTTACCTTAGAGCATGGCATACCTGGCGATCCATGGGGCCCCGCGGGATTGGCCGATTCCGGGAAAGGTCAATTACTCAGTGCGCTCAAGCGATATTACACATATATCACATCTACTCCTGCACACACGGAGTACTTTGGCTTGAACTAGTCCAGCATGGCACTCTCTTGAAATGCTGTTTGGAGCGTTATATGAAATGCACGAGTGGATAAGCCTCTCAACTCATGAGATGATTCGCTCTTTTTAACTTGGCTCTTCCCACCAGTGGGTTTCTACAAAGAGCGCGTATTGGAGTGCACACGACGAAATAAAGCCATATCCAGTGGCTCGATGAATTCGGCAGACAACGAGAAAGCTGATTATCCCGTAGAGAGCGAGTTTAATGGCGAACAGTAGGAAGAGAAAGAGCCAACGTTTGAACGCATTTGATGCCAGAGAAGCGGTCAGATTCACGAAAATGCGCTTTCACCGTGCTCCAGCCCCGGATCGATAAGAGTACCACTTTTTTTTTTCAACTGGGGGACTCGCCGCAGTAGCCACAAGGTGCATATCGCTCTATGTACGAATGTGGTATAACACGCCATGGCATTATTGCCCAAGTTTTGTTCTCCAACAGGCAACGAGTATAGGAATTCACATGCAATCACCGGCAAGGCAGGCGTACCCATCGCTACTTAGACTATATAATTTTTCTTTTTGCACTCTTTTCGCAGCTTTATAGTGATAGAGCCACGTGAGAATGAGGATTGAAAAAAAAAAATTGTTTGCACCGATTCACACGAACGGTAATTGTGTTCTTGTTAGGGCATCTCCGCCGGTATCGCCAAGTGCCTATTCCGATCGTAATGAATGACTGATGATGCCGTAAAGTGAAAAGTTTCACCACCATATGTGCGCGGGTCAGGATGAATATAGGGATTTGCTACAGTCGCAATTCGACCCGGAGTAAGTGAAACTGGTTAAGAGTATTTTAGCCGCGAAGGCCATTCTCCGAATGCACTGACCAAGGGTCCGCATCTTGGTATTAGTGTCGTGGTCATCTGATCCAGTGCGCGAATTTGGGGGACTCTGTGTGTCCATGGTATCTCAGCGGGTGGACCCCGCTCGGCGTACAAGAGCTACGGAAGAAGAGGAGAAGGCGGTGGGGCAGCGAGAGCGGGAGAACTGCCAGATAGCAAATGCCGCGATATATCACGCAAAGGCTACAAATCTCCGGCGGCAGTGAACACCGAGTTTAAGAGGCGAGTTTCGAGTCCTGTCGCGCGGTCTTTCCTTCTCTCCGCTTTTGAGCTCTGCACCGCGGGAGCAATCCTGCGCTGCAAAGAGGACGGATGCTTAGGAGAGGCTACGGGACGTCGCGCGACGTCTCTTTGTCGTTGGTGGTTGCCTCGATACGTTTTGTGCCCACGAGTCGAGAAATCCCTTTCTCCCTCTACGCCACTGTATTTAAAGGGCATCGGCGCAGAGGACTTCAATAGAGCCCGGAGTACGTGAGCTAACACGATCCCTTCTCCTTATTCTGTTCTCGTGTTTGACCTTGAATGAGAACTAATGCATTTTTTTCTCTTCGGAGAGTCTCGTGTTCCTGCGGAGCTCGTATGTATACACGTTATTGGCCCTCGGGAATAAAATAGCCATCTGTGCAGATTCTCCATACATCGTGCTCGTATATTTCGAAATATGTATCGATTGTAAGAGCGTGGCATGCAAAAATAAGCCGCCATGAAATCGTGAAAAGGATCTTGGACCAAACGTGCCCGGGCCTCCTGGATTGTCCCGAGCGAAAAAAGGGAAATATACGAGAGCGAAGAAAGAGTTATCGGTCTTATGTATCTATGCCGAGCGACTACGCGATTCTTCACATTGACTTCGATCAAAAGACATAAAAAGGTTAAAAACGTAACGCAGAGATGGAAACTTTTCTGCGTTTTATTGTGCCCGATCGAAGCGGTCACTACAAATAGATTGTTCGTCGAATCGTTATAGAGTTTCGATGACGCCGCCGCATCGAAAATTCCGAGCCTTATGGACGCTGGAGCTTCGGTTAACGTGGGTCAGACACCGCGTTCAGCCACACCTCGAGCTCTCCTGTCAATTCTGCGGTGGGTCTGCATGTTAAAGATCCGATTAACACGTTCAGCCACCTGGGATTCATCGTGTAATATGACGTAGGAAGGCGGAGCTGAAAAATAAAATCATGAGGCCAAAGGAGACTTTTCTCTCTTAATCAGCTGTGGTTCATTGGGATTGTTAATTACTTCATGGACACAAGCGTCTGTGGAGGTTATCGAGGTTCTTGGAGCTCGAGGTAATTATTCGAAGTGGGCTTCCTGCTAAAATCGGGCTGTACATTTTTCTTATGCATTCCCGTAGGGAAAAAACGCATGATCGAAAAAAAATGTATCCACAAAAAAAAATACAAAATTTGACAAAATTTGTTTATCATGATTTTATGAGCTCGAAAGATTCGGCTGCTTCACGATAATTCGGGTATATCGCTTTCCGCTTCCCCAACAATTCTGACGTCCACGGAATTCGGACGATCCTGACCACGCAGTAGAACTTACACACCCGGACAAGCTTTCTCCATAAGATAAATGAATTTATAAACCTGTAAGCCTGTCGATCTTCGACGAACGATTAGGCGGATTACAGGACCACCGGTGGGATGGTTTAGAAAGTGGATTTCTCGATCATGTGCGATTAGTTGGGGACGTGACTCTCTTGCTATCTCCGTTCTTCTCGGACCCGGTGTCACACGAATGGAGTCCGGAGTTGCGCGACTCAGAGGGAGCAAAGTTCATCGTTTCGGATAATTTCTGAGTCGAGGGTGAACTAGGCACGAACTATAAGCTGGAACTACTCTGTGCTGGTGATGGAGGTGGCGGTTTGAGGATAGAGCGGAGCAGGATAAGGTGAGAATCTCTCAGCATTCAGTAGCGAATTCCCGTCTCTCGTAATCGGCCCTGATTGCTCCAACCTAGAATCAAGCGCTCTAACACTCAAGTTCGTGTCGTCGAATATATTTTGACATGTTTCATGGATTCTCCATCACTTTGTATGTTCAGCTTGTATCTGGTTACCAATGTTGTCTCATGTGTGCTGTTGAACATCGAAAATCAATATCTTCCCCAAGCGACTTCTTTGCATATGACTGCCAGGGCTTGACACGCGCGTGTCTTCATTGAAACATTTATTTGATCGAAACTTCGGTGCTACATCGACTCAATAGTTCATTATGGATGCACCCAAAAAATCGCAAAATTCGAATGGAATTTTTATAGGCATCGATTATTTGGTAAAGTATTTGGAACTTTGGACTAAAATTTGAAATGTCTCGTTGGACGAGAGACAACGAAAAATAATCGTAGCAAAAACTTATTCTTATGGCGAAGTATTTTGCGTCCCGGTTTTTGGCGAGACGGTGGCTCCTCAGCCGACTCAATGCAAGAAAGATTATGACTTTTTATGTAAAGCAGTTAAAAAGCTCAGTCGCAGGTGCAAAAAGTTTCGTTGACCGCGGAAAATCGTTGATACAGCTGTTACTTCATTGAGCCACTTGAATTTCGTTGGCAGAAACAATATTTCTCTGTGGCATATAAATAATGCATTTTTTATGGTAACCGGGAGTACGAAAAAATGAAACATGTCTTGCTTTTTTTGTAACCAACAAATAATACAATTAGGCTCGTCATTGATGTCCACCAAGTCCCGGAGCTCTGAGGAAGATTGATTTGAAAGAGAAATACAAGTTTGCCATTGGATCGCCCACGGTGAACCGGTGTCCGCACAACATTTTATATCGCGGAGCCAACCGAGACCAGAGCAATGGAGAGAAAGAGAGAGAGAGATAGAGAGAGAGAGAGAGAGAGAGAGTTTATGTCATTTGTAAGTTTAAGGAGGGTGCCTACACACAACAATGTTGACATAAAGCATAGGAAAATCCGAAATTATTAGAATTCGATGAAATTTGGTGAGCATACTCTTTAGTATTAAATATGAATATACAAATTTTTCAAGATTTTTCTTCTACATAGTATTCGATTAATTGAACATTAGAATTTACATGCATAAGCATAGGATTCAGATATATATAGATACGTCATTTTCATATTGTGAACTCAAATTATTCGAAAACTATGTAGACGAAAAAAAGAAAAAAAATTGTGTCATCGTATTTGATGCTAAAAAATATTATCACCAAATTTTATTAAATTTTATCATATTGTTGTATATTGTAGCCAACCTCCTTAACCACAAGTGGTTGTATTTAACTGTGCTGGCTTCGATCGTCCTCTTCTTTTTCCTTCGTAAAAATCGCCTCGTTTTCCTTTTCTCTTCCTCTTGTTTCTGTACATCGGACTTTTGTTTCGGTTTAATTTTTCTCTTTCCCTGATATTCCTCCTCCTCCTTCTTTCTTCTTGCTTACACACACCCTCGATAAAAAAACGTCGCTCGAATCTTCCGAGATTCGACTCAATTAAGTAAGAGACTCTACCCGAGTCTTGACAAGGTACGACATCATTGTTCTTCGATGGGGTGGGGCCTAAATAAGTAGCGGAGTCGAGTCCCTCACTAAAGAGGATATATATCGAGTGGTGGTGCTTCGGGAGAAAGGATGAAGACGGTTTCGATTGTGGGTTGGAAAAAAGGATCATCAGAAAAGAAGAAAAGTACCCTCGGGTATTTGCTGTAGCGCTGGGCCAAGATGAGAACCGGCCATCTGGCGAACAAGCTTCAAAAGGGAGAAAGAGGAAAGGACACATTGTCAGTCACTCACCGCGACAACCGACGACCAGTGCGCGAACTGCCGCGAGACCTCCAGCCAACTTTTTTCAACGATTTAATAGACGAGACAAAAAGGCATATCGACTTTGTCTCGACGTATATCAACACAAATCGACGCAAATCTCCACACTGATCAGTATCGTTTTCCATTCAATCGCACGCCGCTTTTTCTACATATCTCTAAAATCAATATTTCGCGTTCGATTACACTCGTTGATACAGTCAAACGAGCACAAATTGTGGCTGAGAAAAAAAAAAACATTTTTTTTCCGCAGAAATTTATGAAAAAATTTCGGTCCAAATTGATTGGACTTTCGCTGATGAAGCCCTCGGGGGAGGTTGACGACCTGGATTTTTTTTTCCACACTTAAGAGAGCAAGTTTCGAGTCTCTCGGCCACTGGGAGTTCGCCTGTATCTTCTTAACACACGCGCGACCGTCCTATCCTTTAGCTCTGTTTCTCTCGCCCGTATACTTTTTCTTAAGCAGTAACGCCGTTCCGCAATTCATCGAAGAAAACTGAAGCTAATGAAATCCACACGTACATGACGGCCAATGTAAATAAACTTCGTTTCCATCACTCGTTCGAAACTTCCTGCTCGACGAGTCAACGTCTCAGTGAGAGAGCTCGGATGCCTGTTAACAAAATAACTCGCTCCAAAACAAACAATCAGGCGAGGCCAAAGATGATGGACACTACGAATACCTGGTCTATGCGCTCACCTCTTAAAATTTATCGGACTATCCCATCTAGCCTGGACACTCTTAAAACTTACTATTCAGTTATCAGATTTTATATGCTCACCTGGAGCCAGGGTTACAGTTTCACAAGTTCCAAGAGTATCGAGAATATTTATTTATTCGGCAGAGTTACGCGGAGAAATATCGTTACTCTTTTTTCCTTGAATGAACCTCCCACCACTGACCTGGAGCAAATCAATCCAAGATCGACGGTTTTTGACATGTTGATCCATGAGAGCGAAAACGAAAAATGGATACAAGGAAGCGAATTTTTCCAAATAAATGGCTAACTCGTTGGCTTATCACAAATTCATTGATACGGAGTGAGAAAAAAGATTTATCTGGGGCTGACTGGGTTCCGCGTCACGCAACATCTGGCAGTTTTTCAATTTTTGGTGTCCTGGGTCTGTACAAAGCTCAGTTTTAGATATGCGGCATGAAAATTGTTCCAAAGGATTGTGCGGCGTTGGGCAACGTTTAATAAATACATTAATCTACGTTTTCGATCTCGCGGTCGCAACGGCTGTGCGTTCCCGATCTTTCTTTCTCTCGGTTACTCCGTGACTTTTATACTCTCGCTATGTGGTCCCGAGGATCCTGAGTTCCGTAGAACGTGGTTCACCGCTCTGGACGGTCCACGCAGAGAACCACCAAAAGAGGTACGGAGGGAGGACAGAGGTTCACACGGAATGTTGTATCCAGTCGACACGCGGAGTATAGAAGCAACAAGAAAAACTTTAGCCGAGGCTGCTATAACGTTTGGGAGGCTGGAGCAAAATGAAAGCGTGGCGAAAAATGCGACTAGACTTTTGCAGCAGAAGAGAAGCCATCAGTTGCTAGACTCGGAGCTTATCAGTTCCGCTACATCTCCAGAAACGTCCTTTATTCGTTCTTGAAATTCCAGGAGAGAATCCCGTAATTTTTATGGTTTTTCTCATAGAAATTCATTTTTCTATCAACTGGGGAAATTTGCTTCCGCTTATGCGCGCTCCTTGAAAACAAATAGGTCAAGATAAGTCTGTAGAGATTTTTTCAAGAGCCATATAGTGAAGGTTCATCCGCACCTTTATTCCTGCGGGCTCTTCGCCGCCAAGAAAAACCGCAGGAAAGTCTATACAATGTGTCTACCCGTGCTTTTTCGCGCAGGGATTCGATGGCACGCTCGTTCTGTTACATGTGCCACGGCATCGTCGTAACATACAACAAACATTACACATACATATACAGCAGGTTTGTGATGGCCTCCTCGACGAAGGCTCCAAACGAAATGTCATTCGTGGCCTTTCCATGTCGTCCCCGACAGCAGAAATGGAAGAGGCAGAGAACAGACACGAGAGGCAAAAGAAGGATGAGAAGAAAAAAAAGAAAAAAAAAGTGCGCGGAGAGCCACACCACTCGTGGGACTCTCCGCAGGGAATCCACTTTAACTTTTTAACGAGGATTTGAAGAAGCCGCCGCACACGCCTTGAAGAGTCCGCTGCGGTGGGTGATGGCACAATATACATGTATACAAATATCACAGCCGGAAAGAGAGCTACCGAGACGAAGAGTGAGACGGCAGCTTTCCAACGAGAAAAGGGATATGGGAAAGAAATTTTTACAGTTAGGCGGAACATAACTAGAACTTTGCTATACAGAGTGACATATGAGGATAGCGAGGAGCCTCGGTAAAGAAATAGGAGGCATCGTGCATAAAAGCGGCACGGAAATGAGAAGAGTGCTCTCGTCCTATAGTGCGCGAAATCTTTTCATTAAGGCTGCTGCAAGAACCCACCCTACAGAGCTCCGGTGCAAAAGAACCACAAAAAAAAAAACGACAACTACGAGAATTAGTTGCCGCGGAAGAGAGCACGCAAAAGCCATGAGACTTCGTGCAATCTTCGAAGCAGTTGGTACAGCGAAGTAGCGTCACAGTCAAGAATATCTCAACTTTTACGGACTTGCGATAGAAAAAAGAACACAGTAATATTTCTTTCTCCCAGGAATTCGACCCAGTGCTCTTTTGCCATACTCTCCTTCGTGTAGTAACGTCGAATATTCCAAGCAGGCTCCGTAGTACGGAAGAGTTACTGCCCCCCCCCCCCCCCCCCCCCTTTCGCGCTCCCTCCTGCCCTTTTCATTTAATTTCCACGACGTTTCATTCGAATTTTAAAAAAGTACCCAAGTTGCTGTGATGCCAAGGCCATTTTTCCTGGTAGCTCTCGAGACGTACTATGTCAGAAGGTTCAACCTCTTCAGTTATCCTAAGAATATACCGCCTCGACCAATGAACATCAACCTTGTTCTACTCTGAAACTTTTGCCTCAATTCAGGTCGTGAATTTCCTGGCAGAGGGATGTACGTTCTGATTCCAGGTTCGCATTCTTGGAGCCTCTTCGAAGGCATTTGTTTTAATTGCTATTTTGACGGTACAGCAGTTGACAATGTCTGATTCATCAATGGTTGATCATTATTCGATCAAGGCATGTCAAGTTTCTCGTATTATTATGTGAATATTTCGATGATTCTTCACTTTGCTGATAGCCAGAGTTTATACACATGATTTGTAACGTATAAATTAGTGATTTTCACTTAACAGAAGATCCAAGTCTCGAGGGTGTGTCAAGCTCGTGCAAGGATCAATATTCTAATTTGCTTTGCTTATTTTCACGCTCTTTTCACGATGTTTTCTCAATTTACATGGAATCGTTTCGAGCCATCAAAACCAGAGGGTACTTGATGGATATTTTAATAATATTGAATCGGGCATGCTCTCTGCATGAGAATAGCCGGAGAAAGGAAAACCGTGGGAAGTATTGTGGAAAAATGATATTCGGTTGACGTCGAGGCGAAATGCTGCGCAGTCACGCAACACGAACATTGTGATTCTTGCCTAATTCAATCTCCTTTCGATTGCTATTATATTATAGCTCATGATAAGGGTCACACTTCCGGTTCCCTGACGGCATACACGTTACCTCAAACGTGGTCTCGAATACTTGATGGAGTGAGACTCGAATCCGAGATCTCTCTAGATATTACGCTCGTCCAACGGATTTCGACCGCAGCTAAATTTCACACCACGAACATCACTGCAGCTCAAGGCAGAATTATAGAATCCATAATGTTCGACGATTCCACAGGAAAATTACGTGACGATAAAATTAAACAATGATGAGACGATAGCGATTGTGTCGAGCGCCAAAACGTGACGATAAAAAAGTTTTTAGACCTTTTCCGAAGTCTGAGACTGAAAAATGATGAAAATTTGGCGGTTTAAAATTTCATTCCCGTTGAGCTACTTTCCCTAACGGATGGACGATTCAATTACGTTTTATGAAAAGTTGCCCGGTGGTGTAGCTTATTTCGGAACATCTTCAGGGGCTAGAGATCCATCGGAAATATGTTCGACAGTCGTGGTCAACATTCCATGGTCTGGTTGAGATGATCGTATGCAAATTCCACAAGACGATGCGGTCCGGACCCTCGTCCCCAGTGATCCCTCGTCCGTGCGGTACGACAAAGCATCAAATCCATAAAGTATAATCCGATTTCTCTATAGATGATCCATGATCTGGGAGCAAAGGAGCGTGCAAATCCGACAAAGAATAATGTGCTCCCACACGAATGCTTTCCACCGCAAACTGATTGGCCATTGTAATGTGATAAAAAATGATCCTGCCTGCTGTAGCTTTCTACATCGAACCGAGACAAGATGCTGATATGATAAACAGTCTTTCATGTGTCGAGTGGACTACGGAAATGGCGTAACGTCATTGATAGTATTTCGTGTACATGCAGATCGTGCTCATGCAGTTCTTTCTGATCTAACACTTCATAGGTCCAGCCAGTGGCAACTGGAAGCAATTATTGGCTTCGTTATCAATAATCTTGTCTTGACTGCTTTGTTTTATCTCCATTCGAACATGACAAGCTTGACCCTCCGAGTGCACACCTCCTATGAGTGCACATTGGGTGCATCTGACCCAAGGCGTTTTTTAAATCATTCCATTCCGGTAAAAATCCATTTTTTTTTTTGTAGAGACGTTTATTTTGTAGTAAATTATCCATATTTCATGGCCTCTTTTGTTGACAAATTTATTTATTTCTATTTTTATTTTATTTTATCATCATTTTATTCTATTTTTTATTTATTTTTTGGCAAAAACGAAAATTAAATGACGAAACATTCGTTCGTTCCTGCGTAATCTCAATGAAACTAAACGAAGTAACTATAAAATAATCGAACCCAATTTTAAGGTGGTTTTCTTCCTCCCTCATGATCAGAAACCCTCGAGGCTCTCGGACGGTCTGCGTAATACCAGGATCGTGTAATCCTGCGGTAGGAATCCATTCATATGGTTGCTAAGACGATGATCTGTTAGTTGTAACCAGCAGGGTTGTCTCAAGCTGATGGTGACATCAGCAGACTCGAGTAGGAGCAGTTGATATACACATAGCAATGACCGACGGTTAATCCTCGTGTTAGTGTACGCAGCGTTTCCTTTGCTGAGCAGCGTAAGACGATGTGTGTCTCATTGAACCCTGATGATCCTTCCTACTGCTCACTCACAAGGATCCCTCTCCCATGTGTACGCTCCATAGCCATAGTATTTGTACCCAGAGCTCCTTGCCCCATTCTGCACCGATAGATGCTCAACGAAGCTGCTTATTTCGCACTACTGAGGTGTACCAAGTACATGCTAAGTAGCTAGCTCTCAAGGCTGATTCGAACTATCATAACGTTCTGCCAACTGATGTCTGGCATGACTGGTGATGTTTGTTTCACGACCCAAAAACGTAAATACGATCAAGGCAGCCACAGTCTTCCAAAAATTCGATAACTAGGAGTTGAAAATGAAAATTTTCAAAACTTTTCAAACGTCATTCGCGTGACCAAAATGTAGACCGCATTGTGGAAAGTCGATATGCGCGTCTTACTCGGGGCATGTAACACAAGATCCCGGTGGATACGATGCGATAGAAAAGCCAGATGGATTCTAATCCCTGCATTGCATTCGTTTCCACTACCCAATCCGAGGAAAGTATGAAAAATGTGTCTGGCTACGAGACACCGGCGGATTAGTTCTCTTCTCTGAGGTTAACGGAGGAAAAGTATTCGTACTTAATTCTGACAGTCGTGTATTTTTAGGTGCTTCGGTTTTTTAGTCATTTGCCATCCGGCACACGATTATTGTGAATTTCGAGATTAGCAATTGACGAGCAATTAAAAAACTTGGAGCATCTTGATGATCTTAATTTATAAGCGAATTTGAAAATAATCGACTGCAGGGAAAATCAAAAAATTTGAGAAAGTTGAATCTAAAACTTGACTCGACTTCAGAAATAAACTAACGTTCAAATTTTCAGACAATTTTTTCATTTTGTTAATTTTTGCTTCACCACTTCAAATTTTTCGTTTGCGTTATTAAAAAGAACATATGGAAAACTTATTAAACGCACGTGAAAATGACTAAATTCTCATAGAACATTAAAGCCATTGAATGGAACTCAATGTTGACTTTCAAGACTGAGTTATTGGTTCGGGAAATATATTTTGAACTTGTAATTTTGCCGTGATGTAGTAAAGCATCGTTTACCAATTAAACTTTAGTGTCGTAAATAATGAATGTGAGTTGGTTTCATCCTGCTACAATAACTTTTTTCTTTAGTGTAAATATTGCGTCTCGTTACGACAATAATAAACTCCTGACGTTCCAGTTTTATTATCTTTCGTAACAGTGAGAGTAAACGTGCGAAACTCGTTCTATTTGAGCTCGTTGAGGGCTCGACGTTATTGAAGTTCCTCAACGAACAATCTTTCAGTTATTGAGAAAACTTTTCTATTGTATTCTGATTGTTTCAATGATATAATGAATTTTTTTTTCATGAAATGCTGGAATTATTTGTAGATACTAATTTCGAAATTTGTTCGATTGGTTGAAAAAAGAAAAAATAAAATGATCGATTTTTTCGAAAGCAGATCGTTCGTTAACATTTCTTTGGCGAAACGAGCCCATTTGCATCGCAAAAAATGCGAGGCGCAGTCAGTTAATCAATTCGCGTTATTCTTGTCGTTTCCGTCGACGAGATTAAAGAGCCAAGGCCCGTCCATTCGCTCTGCTCTGTGAGTCAGGGAGCTTGTGGGTGTTCAGTAACCGTTTGTTGATTCTTTCTGTCCGATGGTGCAAATGCTACTGCAACTGGAAAGCGCCAACGATAAGCCGGAACTAAGAGCTCCAGGAAAAACGTTATGGAGGCTGAAAATTCTCGTGTGTATGGCTGCCGTGTCGAGTAGAGCCACGTATTCCAAGTCACATCCGGTTAGTGTGTATGTGGTCGTCGGAAGTGTAAGCACCCGGACCTTCGTGGAGGTCGGAGCAGTCGGCCGGGCCAGAAGGTCGACAGACAGCCAGACAGACGGGAAGAAAGCAAGAAAGAAAAAATCAGTTGAGTTAAGAGACAGGAGGATGGCGCGAGGGCTAGAAAGGAACGAGCGAGGGAGAAGCAGCGGCGTGCGGACTGTAAGAGTAACGAATGACACTGAAGAAAGTCGTAACTCCTTTTGCCGATGGGCACTCCCACGCCTTTGTAGGCACACTCCTCCTTTTCTTCTGCTTCGTCCTCCCTCCCCCTTCTTCCCTTTTTCTTTTTCGTCCTCTTTGCGAACTGAATGATTCGCAGCGTCACTTACAAACGTTTTATTTACTGTCTCTGAATTTAAGAGCGTTCGGACGACGGGGTTGATGCCACGCGATATTTGTCTGCCCATCGTCCATGGTAAACTTTGCTCGTTGACTTTTCCAGAAATATATATAATCCACAAAGTCGTGGTGGTAAAAAATAATGACAAGGGTTCTAAAAGCTTTTTCGAGTAATGAGAAGCGACGTTTCTTTTGTAATCAACGATAATATCGTCTCCCAAAGGCATTCTTATATTTTCTTATATACCGGAAGTCGACACAACCGAATTAAAAGTAGAAAGTAACATTTTCGATAGAAAATTTTTCCTTCCGCTCGTTTTTTCTTGCCCTCTCTTAGAATTTCTCATAAATATATGAAAGAGTTTTACAGTCGATCATAAGTCAAGTGAAAATATTGAGTATCGACGTAGTCAAGTGCACGACAATGAAACTTGAGTGCAAGTAGAACGATCATACTTGGAAATAATGAGCCAAGATCGCAGAGAGATTCTGCTTTCGCCTTTTATTATTATTATGTTCGAATCCTTCATAACAAAGTGTATACCTCGAGCAAATATGCGAGCTCATGTTCGTTAAAATTAACAGTATATGTAATTAACTCTGTTTTTTCTTTGCAAAGCGGAATTAAGTCCCTCGAAAGGATGCGGAGGACTTTATTAAGCCGAGCTTTTATGCTTATTTTCTCACCAAGGATTACGAGAAATTGTGTACCAACCGAAGGAGAGTGCTTCGTGTTTTTCTGCTGTTTTTCTTTCCTCTGCTCTTAACAACTCCGATAAGAAATCGCAACGTGCAATGGCGATACTACAGCCGAATGATCGTTTTCTATCCGACGGAGAAGGAAGCAGCCAGAAAGACGCGAATGGGAACAATGAAAATAAATAAATAGTCACCGATCGTTCCATTTCCATGGCGTGCGATGCAGCCGAGATAACATTTCTTTTGTAATGAGCGTTGGATGGGAAAAAAACCAGAACAAAAGGGCAGGGCCGAAGAAAAGTGTGAAAAAAGAAAAAAAAACACATTTTCTTTGATAATAATAAAAAGCCTTTTGTGATTTGCTCGAAAAAAGGGACTTTCGATGCATCAAACTCACGAAAAAACCACTTCGGCATTTTCTTCACGCCATCGGACAAGGAAAAAAATTGTTCAAGCTCCTGCTACTATCCTTATCGTCAATAATATCGACTCTCACTTCCAGACACACACAATAGAAATAACGATAAATCACGATTACGTAAATATGTCGTAGATAAGCTAGGCCTTCCTCATAATACAAAGTAAAGGTCAGTCTGAACGAAAGGCAATTGAGGGCCGGAAAACAAATGAAATCCATTAAAACAAAAAACCTAGCATGTTTCTCAATTCCACGATTGCCTGACGTCGATCGTGAAACATTTTTTTGTATTCCGAAGAGTTCTCTAGGAATCACGAATAACCCCGACTGTCGACGACCTTTCGGAAGTTCTGAAGAAAAATCCCCATCGGTCGCTATAATTCCCAAAGGAGCTAAAACAAAGTAAGGGAGAATTTTCAAAAAATAATATTCTGGAAACTGGAAACTGCAATATGGTGTTTCTTTAAAGAATATAAAACATGCGGGGCAGATCATGACCTTGAGACTCGTTCAGGCTTTCCCTGGACTCGCATGCAGTAAAAAAAAAAAAAATTGCCTTTTTTTTATTCTTTACTATCTTCGTCGACTGCTCGAACTCGCTGGAGAGAAATGAAGATTGAAAATCTATATAGAGGATCCCTGAGGAAAATATCGCGGCGGATACCTTTTGGGCCTCATTAAACTTCATTATCATATTTCAAACGGAACCTGCCTCGGGAGATGAAACAGTTGAGACAACGAGAACGAGAATACCGAAGGAATAAACGAAGATACAGTCGTTCGGTACGTTATGTATCTTGGGAGTGTATTATCGATGTTACGCTAATGTCGGTCTCCTTCTCGGCGTGTATACGACAGGAGAGTTTCTGTATGACAAATCGTAAAGCATGTCTGCAGAGAACTCACATACACGCGTGTATACACGCGCGTGGGATTGACGTAATAAACGTCGTATAATGCTGTACAGGAGATACAGACTTTCTTACATTTGTATCATACGCTGCTCGAGTGTGTCTCCCAACTTGTGATCTCTCGCAAACCAGAGATCAAGAATAATAAGTATATAAGAAAGTCTTTGCATTGTCTCAGCGACGATTACCCACGCACGCATACACATCGAGCTGTTTACAGGGTGTCACAAAAGACAACTTGAGTAAAAAAAAAAAGAGTGAGGTCTGAAACGGGAATTTCAAGTACAAAAAGGTTCGGGGTGTTCGGTTGATTTTTTTTTCATACGCGAGCCCGACGACTTGGTCAATATGTTTGACTGGATGATCCGTATTAACGCAGCATCCTCTGATCGAAAAATTGCGATCCAAGCCTCTGGATACAGCGTAAAAGACATTTTTCATCGGATAGTTGGCCAGTCCGAATTTTTTCGACTCTTTGAAAGTAACAGAGGCATTTTTTTAATGCGAGTCAATATGCCGAATGATCTTGGTTCCTGGACCACCCTGTACATGATCCCGGAACCGCTGGGTCACTCTGATTCTTCTCAATTCTTTGCTCATCGGTTCACCCACCTTTGGTCCAGAAGATCCGTCCACAAAAAGTATATATTCGTCTCGAAGTCTAGCCGGGTTTGCCTACACTGCAGTGTCATTCGCGGTGAGGCCAAAGGAAAAGGGAAGAGAGGGAGAAAGAGCGAGAGAGAGAGAGAGAGGAAAGGGGAGAAAGTACCAGAGAGAAAAGTACAAAAGTGACCGGTAATAAAAGAGAGATCGCCACATCTCTCCAATCCGATATAGTTTTTTGTGGCGTACTAACGAAAATCACAGAGAGACCAAGAACCGGGCGAACTAGTGTGCAAAAACAAACACCGACATCGTGATAGTAGCAAAGGACAGAAAATACTCACTACAGCGGAAAAATGCTGCCGTCAAGTCACGATCCAATGTGTTACATTGAGCTCAAAAATAAAATGTAGACACATGCAGATGCAAATTTGAATGAGATTAAGAAGAAAAATCGATTTTCATTTATTCGTCACGTTTTTTTTCGATTTTTTTGTGACGTCGAAACGTTTTTTTCAAGATACAAAAAAAAATCTAAATTAGACGATCCACCGACTGACTTACGAATGTTCAGCTTGATTATTTGTCCGTTTACCATCCGAGCAAGTCACGACAGATGTCGAGGATGAGGTATCGAGTTCCGCAGGTAGTTTCATACGATAACGATGTATATGCCAAGGAGCGACGAGACTGAACATAATTCTGCGGGATACAAATGGTTCAGTCTTCTCTGGATAAATGAATGCCTCCTGCATTGCTTTTTGTTGTATGTATTCGATGATATTGGTGAGAGTGTTTTTCTTACTAACAGTTTGAGCCTCTCGGAACACTGAGCGCACTGCACAGACAGGGAGAATGTATAAAGCCTATTTGTATTACTTATGGACGATATAGAGAATAAAGCGATGGGAGGTTCGCTGTATCGAGTAGACTCGGGCAGTGGTTAAAGACCTTTGGAGCGAAAGATAGATCGCTCATTGTGTAGTGGCATCGTGGGCCTCGACGTAATGCACGAGTACTCGTCCTCCAGTCCGATTAGATTCTGTAGAACCTTATTGGAGTGGCCAGAGAGCGAGAGCTCGCGAATAAAACAGCATCATGGACCAAATTGCTGCAACTATAGGTTCTCCAACGCAAGTCAAGGAGCCAAAGAAGGAATATTTCGAAAAATATCTCATTCTATCGACGATTTGATCGATTTTCGAAATAATCTCAATTTTTGGAACAGATATACTTTTTGGGTCGTAAAAATCGATCTTTTCGGTGACCTTATTCTGAAGCATTTGAATATTGAGCTTCGCCACAGGCAAAAAAGAATTTCGTTTCGTTTCAACGATGCAAACTTCAACGGCATGGGCTTCGACGGGTTTTTCGAAATGGATCTAAAATTCAAATGGAAGCTGGTCGAAATGTGGAAATCTCATTTAGAGGTAACGAAACGCTTTTCATTAACTTTCTGTTGGAGGTCGAAACTATATTAACTGAATGGATAGTGATCCTTGGATGTAGCCTGGGATCAATCCCAAGGACATGGTCCTCGAATACAAACAACCTCGCCAACGTGAGGCATTCCCCTTGTAGCATGGTCTTTATTCAATTCAGTAATTTATGCCATGCCCCAGATTATGTTGCGGATTAGTACGTACCATCTCGACGCCTCAACAAAGGACTTTACTTGTCATGGCTCTCAAGAGCAACTTGGACCTCGACGGCTTGGAACCAACATCTGGATGCCTAGTGAATAGATATCAGGGCAGATTTGCGTTAAGTATATGTACCATTGATTGGGAGCCCACAATACTCGGTTCCGCACACCAAATATCACTGAAGGAGAATATAAATATGGAAATTTATCAACGAATTGAATTTCCATTGATATTTACAAATTCCTCAACCGGAATTGGTTACTCTAGGGTCTCCAGGGCCACGAATCTGACCTCGAAATTTGGAATTCCCAGACTCTACATAGTTTTTTTGTATTATGACGAAAAAAGATGCCAAGAAAATTTTACTCCATAGTGTCAGGAAAGCCTGAGTTGATATAAGTTTGGAGAAAATGATTTTCTTTTGAGTCAATCCTCGAATGGCTTAGCTCGGGAACGTCGGAGGGGCGTAAGCAATCGACGTATATTCGCGAATGAAAACTGAATTGTATATAAGAAGAGAGAAGGAACGAGAATATGCGAAAAGAAGCGAGGGAGAGAAGCTGTCCCGGGGTTATGTTGGTAACGTTGATGGTACGGAGCAGCAGGTCGGTATATAGTTTAGAAGACGAGTGTGCGGTCTCAGCGTATGTTGTATATAGAGGAAAGGATGAGATAGACGCACGTCCTTGGTCCGTGTACCCTAGCAGCCTCATGCCCGAGAGCTTCATCCTTCGTTGCTCAGGGAGCGACGAGAGAAAACGTTTGGAGACGGGCACAGCATCGGGTGAAGTAGACGGGAAAAACGAGCGTCGGAAACGAAATCTTCCTCTTCTAGAAAACAAGATAGAGAAGCAAGCGAGTGAGAACAGAGGAACAAAAAAAAAAACAAGAAGAGAATGGGAAGGACCCGAAATACGGTGGAGGATAAAACAATTCCGCAGTGGAGCGGAGCATCTGACTGTCGCGTTGGGTTAGGTACCACTTTAACCCGGCCGAAACCCTGAGGTTCAGACGCTCTTGCTCCCTTTGCCCCTGCCCTTCTCTGTCGCTCTCCGTTCGCGCCGAGCTTTCGCTTCCTCTTTTCCTTTTCTCGCATCACGGACGCTTTCTCACCAATCTTTACTCGTCGCCGATGAAAGTCCGCGCGTGTGAAAAGCCGGATGGTTATCGTCGTTGCAAAAAGCGATTCGCGGAGATATCGACTCATCTATCTTTGAAGCCCTCTGCACTTCCAACACTCTTTTGCCCACGACGCTTCAACTTTGGATACCAAGTCCTTTAAGAGTATCAACTCGGGCGCAGTTGGAGAGAAATGAACGTTTCTAAAACTCGTCGAGGACAATGTGATCCGACGATAGGGAAAAACATAAATAGATATGCTCGCAACGTCCTTACGTAAATTATCCTGAATCCTGACTACGAGCAGATAAGTTTTGAGACTTTATGAACAGGGAATCGTATAAATTGAATAAGGCGATTTGAAGCTTCAAGTCTTTCCATTTTTTACACGAGCATCTAGATACGTAGGTAAATATTTTGACATTAAATATTTATACACGTTGGGATTTATTTTCGAACATTCAATTGAAAAAAAAAATGGAGCGACGAGGCTGAATATGAAGAAGCAGCGATTTCGAGTGAACTGGACGGCAAAGAGGTGATGACAATTTGCGGACGCTGCTACGCCGTGGGCATGTCCGGAAACACAACCAGACGGAAATAACCGCGTAATGAATGAACCACGAGAGTTCCGACGATCAGTTCCGTCGGATACGGTGTGTGTGTGTTTTTTTTCTTGAAGAGATGAAATGCTGAAATGCCAACAAAGACATCTCAGTGGAAAGATGTACGTTGGACGAAAAAGTGAGTCGGCAAGACTGAACGAATAATATAAAACAAAAAGAAACTGTATCGTTGGACGAAAGCGAGGGGAAAATGAGGATGAAAGCATTGGAACGATGAATCGTGATTTTTATTACGCTTCAAAAGCATTTTCCTTTTCATCCGCTGTCTACGCCGTATACGAAGCAATCTCTTCATTCTTCCTCATTCGAGAGGGTGAACCCACGAGCGGTAATATAAAAGAAACAATAAATTTCTTTATGAACTAGCAACGAGTCCAATTATTTATAAATGTATATTCTTGCCAAAGGAAAGAAGGAAAATATGAAGAAGAAGAACATTTTTCAACGCACTTTTTGCAAATTTACTCCGAATGTGAATAATTCTATTCATTGCATTATTGAAATCTGGAGTTTTTGCCGTTGTGAACAATTTTTCACACGAGCCTCCGGCATTCGCTTCGTTCGTTTTTTCATCGAGTTTGTGCCCGAGACTCATATTTTTTCTACACTCATCCAGGATGAGCTTAAGTTGGACCCTCGTCGAGTGTTGCGAGGCGCGTTACGAAATACGCGGTGCGTGCAGGATCTTTTGGTCCATTGTGACTTTTTAGGAAGCTGCAAAAATAATGGAAGAAAAAAACTTCGCACAAGGCGCGATGTGGACTTGGGTATATTCACATCGATATCTCCGTCAATCCTGGAAGACAGAGAGAGGTCACGGAGTGTTCTCTTGTCTATTCGTTTCCTGGGCCTGTATTTATTTTCACATTGTTTTATTTTTTATTCGGCCGAAGCCTTCGCCAGCAAATTTTCGCCTTTTTGCAGTGACTCCCTTGCAGACGGCATTATTTTTATTTCGTCCAAGCTGGCATGAACAACTGGAGACAAAGAGAAGAATGGAGAGAGCGTGGGAGATGAAGAAAAAGGAGATTCGGGAGAGCGTGTCTGACCATTGCTGCCTTTACTACTGACCGGTCTGACAAGCCACATTGCAGAGTTAGTGGAACGAAAAGGTCGAGGCTGACCATACTCTCCGTATGTGGTGGTAACGTTGTAGCTCAGCCACTTTCTCGTAACTCCTTCTCTCGTTGAGGATCGTTGGGCATACGTAGATGGAACTGTGTGTTTCTACACACTACACATTCATAGAAAAGTCAGTGCGGCAGTAGATATACGTAGGAACTAGCACCAGGAGAGACGCGAGTATAGTACACGCGTGAGATAGAGCTGCTGCCTCGACCGTATCGCTGGATATATCGCGGGAAGTGCCCGTCTGCTAGAAAGGTCTATACACAGATATATGTGAATATACCGTTCCTTCTTGTCGAGCAGATCGAAAGACGCTCGGGGATGGAGAGGCGAGCTGCGAGGTAAGCGTTCGTTCTTCTCTCCCCCTCTCTTTCTGTCCCACTGGTTCAAACTTACTCTACGTCCATTTCAGTTGAACGTACATATACATTTGCATCTTTCCCCATCCTTCGAAAACACTGTACGCGAGAGTTGGCAGCATGTGTTGGAGCTTCGAACACCAGGAAAACCCATCCCGAGGCTTTCGCATACGTTGCATGACTGACATACGGATTTCCTGTTTTCTCACTCCAAACTCAACTACGTAGCTACATCGTGCATTTCGTAAATGCCTTCCAAAAAGCATATATGTACGTAAACACGTACATTATGTATTATATGACTCTTGACGTGTGATCCAATTACCGAAAATGAATTTATCATCCTTCCAGTCGTTATCCCTACATTTCTGCAACCTTCTTGCTGGTTCCTTGTCTTCTTTTTTCGTGCCCGTACAGCGAAGCGCTCGAAAGTTTTTTCTACGGAATTTGTAACAATTCAGATTTTTCGCTGTCGATTTTCGCTCAATTACGAAGAAATCACCAATTTTCCAGGTCGATTTTTTAGATTTTCGTAAAGATCGTAATTCCTCCAAGTTAAAACTTCATGTTGTTTTTTTTCTTCATTTGCACATTCCTGTTCATAGAACTTTTCGACGTGACGGTGGCAAAATTACTACCTTAAAAACTGGTTGTGCAGGTTTTTCTTTCCGAGTCTATTAAAACAATGAGCGATTGTTGAGACGATAAAATTTTTTTGCTTGTCAATATGATCATCAGGGCAATAAGCAATGACGTGGATCGGACGATAAACCTCGTTGCTATGGTTATCTATCCAAGAGCATAAATGTTAGGTACTTTATAACGAGACGCGAGTCGCTCATATGACCTGAGGCATCATAAATGTCCGGGGATCTCGGCCCATGAAAGCAGCTGCTTATCGACATCTTAACTTTCCACACCCACTTCATATATTCGGAGCTTTATCAATGCTGTCGCGAGCGATGAAAAAATTATATCGGCTAACTCGCACGTTGGAAGGAACGTAATGAAATTTTTTATTTTCACTATGAAGCGCTAGTCGCCGAAGCGAGAGGGAATGGAAACAAACAGATCGAAGAAGATAATTCATTTTTCTCAAATGTTTGATGCTATGGTCAATAATCGATGGAAACTTGAAATCAATTAAAATTTACGTTAACGAACTGAGATTGATTATTTTGGAGTCCGAACAATTAACGAGTTCCGTTCCAGTGTACTAATGCATCGGTCTAAGATATTCAAGGGCGACTACAATCCAATTTCTGTTTGTTGCAAACTTGCTAATTGTATTAAACGTAAATGAATTGCAAACTCTTGGTTAGCACTTTGGACTTCGGTATATTGATCAAGTTGAATTCGTGGACGAGATCGATTTGGATTGTCCCTCCGCAAACTCGCTCTAGGCTTTGAATCGTGCTTAGAAATGTTGGCCCACTCCCATTTTATTCCAACGATCATCGTTGTTTTTTTATCGACTTCCTATCTTGGTTCCGGCCAAATTTCGTCAAGCAACAGTTCACTGTTCACGAGATTTTTTGCATCCCTGCTGTCGAATTCCGCCCTTTTCTCCGCTATGAATTTAGTGACCGTGACTCAACAAAATGATAGATTCTCTCGATTTTATTGCTCGAAGGTTGAGTCGTAAGTTAAAAGTCAAGTTATCAGCGATTAGAACGCACAATTAATCATTCATCGGGAATGGCTCGTTCGTACCGAGTTTTTTACGAAAAGTGCTAAAAGTATAAATAAAACCACATTGTGGTAACAGTCGTCACGTACTCGGTTGCCTTGACAGTGTGGCACGCAAGAGAGAGCTTTACCACAACAGCTTTGCGCGAAAGGCGTGAAATCACACCCAACAGTTACAAACACACGAGGCTGGTAGCCCAGGAGCTGGCTATAAGATACGATCATCCATTATCTCTCGCATCATTCATTATACCCGAGGCTTGCTCGCCTCAGTCCCTCTCCCTCTCTCTCTCTCTCTCTCTCTCTCTCTCTCTCTCTCGGCCCCTCTCGCTCTCTCAATTTCTCTTTCAGTCTATCTTATTTCCTTGTCTTTCTGTCCGAGCCTGCCTCGCCTATCTCTCGAGTATCTAGTAAGCTTCTCTTTATAGCCTTTCGACAGATTAACGCTTGGCTGTTGCCAAGCTCGCTTATTCCCTTCTCCCTTATAAACGCCGAGTCATAAAATTTATTCTTCAAAGATGCGTAAGGGACTCGGTACTTTTGCGGTTGTCCGTAAGATCGAAAATATTCTCAAAATTGCTACTGGGAAATGAGGAGAATGCACGATAATTCATGTGCCTCAGGATATTGAACGTTGCAAGAATAGATACTGAAGCTAATTACAAATATATTCGAGCCTCTCACTGCGAATTTCACAGCTCTTTCGTATTTTCATGCGGATCAACGAAAGTTCTTACTAGACGCGTAGAAATTTGTTATTTTTTAAAAGACATCATCGTTGATTCAAAAATTTATCGAAGCACCAAATTCCTCCAATCAAATTACAATTCCCAACTCAATTTCCGTTCCTCGATCTCGATATTGACGCTTTACGTATTCCTTTGAGATTGTGATCCTGTACAATCATTCGCAGGCGTTCATTGTCTTTGTTTTGCATTGCGAGTTATAACGTTCTGCGAATAACTTGGAAGCTCGAGTTCTCTCGGTTGCTTGTTTGTACGAAGATTGTCTAATCGTTAGCTCACGTTCTCTGCTGAGGACACAAGGTCGATTTTCTCGATGGCACATACGTACAAATAGAATAGTAACAGCGGGTTAGTCGAGAAGCCGTGAGGAAATATTGGATAATAGTTTTGATTCGAGTCAACGGAGCAAATTGGCTGTGCGAATATTTATCTGGGTGGATTCGGAATTGGTAGGTAAAGGAGCGGCGGGGATGAATGCCGTTTGCATGTGCGATAGACGCGGCGAATGACACGTGAAAATAAGTCGGTCACGTGATAGTATTAAACGCAGCAACAGTCAGATTGTGTGACTTTTTTTTAAATTCGTTTTTACTGTCTCGCTCTCTTCGTTTTTGTCTCTCGGTGGTGGAACAAAACGCGACTGGTAGTTGGGGAGTGGAAACTTCAACGGTGGTTACCGTGGACAGGATGCATGTCGATAGAGCGAGGTGCCGTGAGCTCTGGGGATTCTGGCGGCAACTGGAGAGCCTCCGCCAGCGTGGATTATCGTCCTCGTTCGTTACGTTACTTTATAGTTCCAGTAGAGGTACAGAATGCCTCCGGTAGGTTCGTCCTGTTTTGTGCTCGTTGCAATTTCGAGAAAATACTCAAATTTCGAGCTTCACCGCCTGTTATATTCGCTTGGTGCCAATAAAGATGGACATTCTCTCAAACTGTCAGAGAGAACTACCAAAAAGACATCAAAACTGTATACAATTAAGGCTGCCTCGTCAACGTTTGCAATCCCGATAAACGTGTACCATCGAATAAACATGATGACGTATCTCCATAATGCTCCATCAAGCAGAACCTCTCTTTCGAAGAAAAAAAACATATGATTTTAGGCCCAAAACAAATTGAACGAGTTCATTAATTTTGGAAGATCGCACACATGACGAAAATGTCGATGAATTAAAAATTCCCATTGCATAGGCTCTTTGGGGCTTCTTAGTTACAGAGGCAAAAAGACAACTCGAGGGCGTCTGCCAAAAGTCTTGATGATTCGGTCTGATTTCGGTAATACGATAGTGAAGAGGAAGTTAGCTGGCAAAATACGTTGTGAAATCTGGTAACTGAGGAAATCGAGTACTATCGATAACAGAGTGTATACAGATACAGGCCGAATGTATACGTGTGTGTATGGGGAATACCGTTTATACGTGAAAATCCGTTTTTGTTACATTTGGTGGGCGGTGGAGTCTCATACGGTGATATAAAATCGGATTTGCGGTTTTCGTGGCTCACCTGCTAGCGATCTCCAGTACATCTACCACGAATCCGTATCTCGCACATATACACGTGTTTATATTTATATATATTTACAGTTGTACATTTGTCTGTGTAGCAGTATTCTCCGGCCGAAAATAGTCGGAGGTTTGTGGCAAGAATGTGTACGTATACAGTGAGAACCGACCGCGAAAAAGAGGGAGACCGATTGAGAGGGATAAAAGAGTATATATAGCAACAAAACGTGCGAGAGATGTCGGAAGACTTCTATCTCTTTTTTTTCTCTCTTCCTCCACCACCGCCTCCTCCTCCTCCTCCTCCTCCTTCTCCGATCGCGTTCCTCTTTTGGCTCGGGAGGTATTAATCTTTTTCCTTCCAATATCGATACGTTATCCAAACCTCTCAGGGCTTCGGTTTCCTCCAACAGTCGAGTCCTGGCCCTCGTACTCCAGCATCGTTTTTCGATCTCAATATATATTTATATACATACGTACATGTCACTGTGTGTGCGTGTCTATGAGCTCATGGGTGTGTGTGCGTATGTGTGTAGACATCCAAACCAGCACTGGGTCTCGCGAACGTAGCTCTCGAGATTAGTTTGTGGCCGCGGAATGAACTGTAGATTCTCTATAGTTATATTTCCTTAACGTTTTGCCGGATCGGTGCACAACTGTTCGAGCTCCAACTTCTTTGTATATATATATATACAGTTTCATATACTTTTTTTCTTCACAAACGTATACATGTGTGTGTTTCCTTTTTTTCTTCATGTCCATTCCGCTCGCTGCTTATGTATTTATATATATACATCTTTTTTTGCTCATGACATATTCAGGCATTAACGACTTGAATGTTTCCCAATAGTTGTCGACGAAAGAATGGGCTCCGGCGTTTAAAACCCTCGACGGATGATTCATTATTTTATTTTTCAATAAAAATTGTCATTTCAAATATATTTCAAGATTACTGACTACGATTCTGCACGAGCTTGTGTCAAGCCGCGACCAGAGTACAGGGCAATGGATATTGAATTGACGTTTTGGGGGGGACAACTGATAAGAGCAGAATCGTGTTTGAGTGAGCAAAATTGGCGGTTTAAGTGATGGAACATGTCCATCGTGGAAAGGGGCAAGGACATACGCGAGAACGACGAATAGAAAAATATTGTTTCATTATTTTTAGTCTCCGTTATTTTGATTTTCAATTAATCAAATCGATTAATCAAGATTCTTTGTCGACAAAACATTGTTTTTTCTTCTACAGAATGCGGAATTTGCTAGATGTTAACAATTTGTGTAAATAATTCGGGACGTACTCCATGAATCTAGACACTCGAAAGATCCGATTAAAATAATACGCTGCCAAGTGTTCTCCAGGCAACGAGGTCGAAGAGATCGATATTCAAAGTGACCCTTTATTGAAGCGTTTTCTGCTTCTGTTCCCTCGAGCCCTTCATTCTTTTTCTCCGTTTGATATAATTTGTACACGCTCGAAGCTTATCTGAGACTTTTAGCATTTGCGCTACCATATGATATCGAACCGCACGTAAATTTGTTACGCTGCCCGAGGCATTCCCCGAAAGGATACATTTTTTTTCCTCCATCCAAACTGTCACAGAAAATGTGATTTATTTAAATAATATGCTTTTTGTTCGGGACAACGAAAGACTTGATTCTCAGAAATGTGAGTCAGTCTTCTACAAACATATTTATTGTGACGGCAATTGTATTATTTGTAACTCCTCCATATAGATTTTATCTGTACAATGATAAATATTCAGCTTGCGTACTTTTTTTCATGAATTCATTTCCTTCGGCTGCGTGTCGCTCGTTGCGTGCCATTGGCAGTCCATTCCAGCAAATTCAAGATTACTTTTATCTTAAGGATGCAGGTTATTTTTCGTACTTAGAATTTTTACGAAAACGTGGTCGTCCAGCGTTCAAAATGTAAGTCGCGATGAGATTTCGATATTTTTCAAATTTTCATTTTCGAAAATCAAGCTCGCGATCATTGTCCCATTGACAAGAAATACAAATTATTATTGCGTTCTTCTGAGGGTTGAAAATAAGTGATGGAATTTCTGATCGCCATTTTCGCACCACCGATGTGCGGTCTCTATTGGATGTTCAGACGTTAATGGTGCGACAACAATGGAGTTCCCATACGTGATGAAAAGATTCCATAGTTGCGAGCACCACCTTCACAACCCTTATAGTCCGAACTTGAACGTTTTTTTCCACTTCACGTGGTAAATGAGTCTTTGATGCCTGGCAAGGCACAAACGTTGGAAATTCCTGCGGGTAACGGACGCGTTGGCCAATCGCACGGAATGAGACGGGTTGGAAAAATGGAGGATATAGGAGGGCGAACAGTGGAGAGACATTTTGTGAGGATGAAATGATCGCGAGAAAATCGAACGCGAAAATAGCCGGATTATCCAGGGCTCTAGCTATTCCCCATCCGATCGAAACGAATCTTTCCAGGTTTACAGCTGCCCTTCGCCACACCGACATAAACAAACAAGCGTCGATACACGCACAGATACGAGGGCGGCAGGCAGGATGAAGTTCACGATGAAAACTATAAAACAAAACCACAATAAACTTTTGAAAAGAGATCGAGACAAAATGAGACAAAGAATGGGAAAGAAATTTGAGGGATAATTTCGGCCAAGTATTTTTGGACAAAATTTTGAACATTTTTGACAACACGTTCGAGATTAAAATGTTTAAAATACGTGCTACGCGATATTGGACCTTAAAGTTTGCAGAGTCTAACATCCGATTTTAAGGACGCAGCAGAAAAATTGACATTTAACGCAGTAATTCCGAAATTTTTTCATAAAATTTTTCCCTAACGGCCTTTTTCATTTTGTTTCTTGACCCTGCTAGTTTCCTAGCCTCTCATTTTACCCCACCGCCTCGTTTCTGCCAGTTTCTTTCGATGTGTGTACTGTAGATATATTATAAAGAAAAAAGAACTTGAGGATTGTCTCGTAAAACGAGCAAGAGCTGTTTTTCGTTTTTCGCATATTCACACAGACATACGATTTTCCGTCTCGGTTTCTTTCACCATCGAGGTTTATCCCTCTCTTGATTCCCAAGCCCGTTTTTCGCTCTGGAATTTTCTTGTTTCGCGAGAAAAAGGTAAGAACCACGACGCGTGGAGGGATCATGAGATAAGGAGAGGCGGACGTAGCTGATACTTTTTCTTCTTTTCGTAAAATACACGTGGCGGAAAATCGAGAGAGCTTTTTTGGCATTTCTCTACCGCTTCATATTCTTTTTCTCCTCGGTGCGGCTACACTGCGCGTCACTTTCTCTCGCATCTTATTCTTCCTCACGAAGAGTTGGCTCTCTTACATTTAACCGGGTGGCGATTTCTTGGCAAAAATTTTCGGAAAAAAGTGTATGCGGCAAAGATGCCGCTATTATCCGCGCTCGTTCGCTCTCTTTTCTATCCCTCTCTTGCGAAAGGCCAAGGACGAGATGCGAAGCCCACACCAACATACCACTCTCTCGCTCTCCCTCTAGCCGTGAGAGAACGGACTTGCGGAACGTTAAAAAAAAAAATGTATGAAAAAGGTTGGTAATTGTCGGTCATTAGTCGCGGGGTCAGTGAGCTCGATGCAAGGCTTGGCCTCCGCACGTACGACACTCTGGATCTCACGATATGGTGACGGACGCAGAAACGCGCCGCTCGCTTGCTCGACGCTCAACCTCGCCACTTGTCACTTCGCTTCCTCTCCCTCTCTCTCTCTCTCTCTCTCTCTTTCTCCCTTTCGTTGATACCGGAGAACTCACGTTTTTCTCATCCCATTTGAAATCGATTCGCCGCTAACGTTCGCAATTTATGGGCAGAGATAAATTTCATAAAAATCTTAATCGGCTCCTGACAAAAATGACCAATCAGTCATAAAGAGATACTTTTTACGACTCTTCTCGAATATTTTTTATGGTTTTTTTTCTCCGATATATGGCTGCACATCTTGAAGAATCTATATTTGCGTCCAGCATTTTAATTCAAATTTGAATGGTGACTAAAATGTGAGTAATAATAATTAACGAATAAAAAGTGAGCAGCTAGAGGGAAAAGTCCACGAAACGAGTTTCCAATTAATTGCGAAATGAGTCGCAACAATTCGTCTTGGCAAAGTTTACAGCAATCAGAAGTGGCGGTGCGTTTCGAGAATATTGTCTCTTATCGACTCGTCCGTAACTTGTGCGACATTCGCAGGTGCTGCGCGAACGTCATAAACTGGTTGAGGGGACACACATCGCTCGATGAAATTTTGCTAATTATAGTTTCGGTGACACCACTCAACCGTACTTTTGAGTAGATCGCTTTGCCTTTGTTTCTATGGTGCCCGCTGTAACAAACACCGCGAGTTACCGGGTGAAAAGTTATTCGGCGCGAATTAACAACGAATTTGCATCTATCAGTTGAAGTTGTGGCTCGTCTGGCTGCTCGAGTCTCATCCCCTTTTGTAACGCCAATTTTAACGAAGTATTCACGTGCAAGTGTTTATATCTATAGATACAGAGAGAAAAGTGCAGCCGTAAGCTCAGTGGCTGACTTGGCAGCGCGGTGGATCGCTGAAGTGCTCGCGCGCGCGCGGTCTCTCGTCCCAGTGAAGCAGTTTGGTATAAACATAGTTGGCTCGTTCAGGCGTTAACGTCACGGAGTCTCAGCACTAGACGCCCGCCCGGACGGGATAATTTCTCGCTCGTGCCATGCTCTTGACACGCGATCCGTTAGAGAGCCCCGACAAACACCTACGGAACGGAGAATCTCGACTGCCACAATTTGGCTAGACGCTTTTAGGCTCTAAACCTTTTTCCAACAGGAGGGCGCGCGTGCCCTCTCGCAATTACACCCTTTGCTTATTTGCATACCGCGTATGTCAGCGATACGCAAAACCCTTCTTCCTAATAGTGCACATATCTACTCAGCCCTTCCCATTTATGCTCGTACTTGTGCATTAATCCGCTATTAGGCTGCTGTGTGACGCACGCTTCCTACAAAACTTGACGCGTCAGGTGTCCTTTCACTATATGATGGAGTTGAAATATTTTTCACATCGATTCTGCCCAAAAAACTAAAAGTTTCTTGACAAAATTATTTCTATTCGGGATCGGAAATTTCATAACAAAAAAATAGCCTCATAACGATGCGTCGATAATTTTCACCATGTTATTGAAGTTTGCAACGTTGGAATCCACCGAAATTCCGTTTTTCCTCGGAAAAATCTCAAGATTATTATGCAACATTTAGCGAGGATAATAAAACGATATTTTTATTGGGCTCCAAAGAGAATATCGATACGAAAATAGTCATGGTTTTTCAAATTCAATAAATAATTAACAGGAAAGCGAGAAAAGCATTTTTTTCTTTGGACCCCAACGTTGCAAGCTTCGGTGACTTTCACTTTCCTTGAGCTTGCACTTGAGACTTGAAACGGTTTCTGCAGAAATTCATCGAGATCGCCTGTAACGTGTTTCCTGAAAATAATATACGGGAATATGTTCGAAAGTGCATTCTGATGAAAAACCAATAAATTGCTGCACGAGATAGTCGTTGCCCATAAATTAGGGTGGTGGGTATGAAAAACAGACATAAGGAGGATCAATACGCAGGCTATGGGAATGGAGAATTAGAAGTAGGAATGATGAATCAAACGAAACTTAATGGTAGGTCGATGCACCCGAGAAGCATCGATTCCTCGTATCCCTCGAATTCCTATCGCAGCGTATATCCATATAACCAGCTATTTATCGCTTGCTCCATGGCGTTGAGTCTATGTATCCATATGGAAGAGAGGGAAGCAGGAAAAAACTGTTGGAAGAAGAAACGCGTGCATCAGCAAGAGAGCTCGCGATCTCTGAACGATCTCATAATGGCTGTGCCTGTATATATATAAATGCGTATATAGACGGGACATACCTATTATATAATTTTATGCACGGTCGGTCGTCGTAGGTGCGAGCCATTAGTCGGGTATGCGAGAACGTCGTACACACCCTGATTCTCATCCTATCTCCATTCCATATCCATCCATGGAACATGAATATACATATAGGAGAGCTTTTTCCTCTTGCCAGAGAGCAAGAGAGAGCGAGAGAGAGAGAGAGAAAGAGAGGAGGAGAGAGAAAAGGACAGAAAAGGGATAGAGATAGTTTGACGCGAGTTTCTTGCCTTGTCGACTCGTCTCACCTAGAGTCGCCAACGCGGCATCACGTTCTCGCGGTCGTCACGTAAAACCTGATGCTGCCGCACGTTGATCGAGATCGAAGGATGAGCCATATATCGTTTTTCTCTTGCTGACGCGTGGATGCAGCGCGAAGATCGGGTGATAGATCCATAAGACATCCAGCGTTATATATAAATCGATTGCTTAAGGTCACAACGGCGTAGTTAGGGCTCGTTTGACCTGCGAAATCATCGGGCTTACGTCTTCTGACTTCAAGCTTCTGGCACACACCCACCTATGTCTCTTTTCCCTCCTTCTCTGTCTCCGTCGTCGCCGAACAACTTTTTTCTGTCGCGAGAAAAAGCCTTCGCATCCTTCGTTCTCCTTCCTCTCTTATTCGATCATTAAGTCCTTTGCTATGAAACTGCACGATAATCGATCACATCAGCCGAAGGATATTTTCCGTGCGGTGTCGGCGCCTCCGAACTATATCTTTTGCTATATTTTGTCCATTTTCTTCCTCTCTCTCTCTCTCTCTCTCTCTCTCTCTCTCTCGCTTCTTTATCTTCTCCATGTTTATCTTGTGGAACAGGATAACGACTCAATTTACGCTTCCATGCAAATGCATCCACACACCGTCATATGTTGCAGGCTCCCGATCTTTCTTGTGAATAACGAAACTGAGTTTTCTCGTTGGTGAGTTCCGGTAGCCACATGTTCCTGGCAGTTCGTTATTTTTGCTCTGTCTGTTCGTTCGCCCAGTTTGCCTAAAGGTATAGGATCGCAGAGCTTGGGGATGCTAAACCTCCGGTCAGAACGGCTTCTAAGCCATGTCTGTTCTTTCCAAAATGTAAGGCGGGTAATCATTCAGGCAATGGAATAATTGCGTCAGCAGCAAAGCCATTTAATTACACAGCTCATAAGCAACAAATTTTCGTTAGATATGAACCGTAACACGAAATGGTGGTTTAAAAATTGGTCTGCAGCCGCGCAGCAGGAAATTTTGATGTTTTTCGAAACTGGAGGATTCTCAATTGCTCGATCAATTCGTAAAGATTGAAAAAACAATGCGTGATAGTGGACAAAGATGTATCGCTCTCCAGACTTCCAAGAAATTCAAAAAGCCCGCATATCCGCAGTGGCATCTCCGTACATTTCATTTTGTTTCCCAACATGGACGCTGGTCGTGGTTCGTTCCAGAGACCGAAACGAGCAGCAACTTGGTCTTTGCTGGCATCGATTTCGGATAAAAGGTAAATAGTCCGAGAACTTCTTTCGCCATTTTTTTTTTTTTTTTTTTTTTTCTTTCTTTCTACGGACGAAAGAGAAACGGGAGAGAATTGAGATAGAGCAGCGTCGCTTGCACTAAAGCTTATAGACTCGTCGTTCCGAAGTCTTATGGGGAAGGGATCTTATGGGTCATTCCTTAGACCCTCTGAGACGTGCAGGCTTCCGCTTTTGTCATTGGGTAAATGTCCACGAGCACACAGCGATCTTTTATCCCCTCGAAATCCCTTAACGTCCATGAGCAATCGATCATTTCCTCAATTTTGATACATGTCATTTTGGACGATCGAATAAATTGATACGTAACCGATTTATTGAAGCTTTTGGAAATAGTGATCGCGTAACAAAAGTTTCCACTTTTTGTAAATCTCCAACTTTCTTAAAATTCTGCTTAGTATTTCATTGGCAGCTGAAAAAACGAATATACAAACTGCATATTTTCAAATAATTCGTCAAACGGCAATGTAAATGCAACGGGGTAGTATATCAAAAGCCCATAACACCGCGCATTTACATTTACACGTTGTTTCGCGTGTCTACAAATTCTCGAAGCGTTTTCAGCTGCGATTTGTTACAGTCCGTCCGAAACAAGACACGGACCATTTATCACAGCTGTGTACAATTTTTAAACGCATTTTGCTTGATGCATTCGTGATAGCGAAAAATATTAAATTTTTCACGAAACGAAGAAAAATATTTGGCCTTGTTATTCGTTGATAGTTGCGATGACGATTAAACTATTTTAAGGAGTTGTCACACGTGTTTTTGATGTGCAAGCCTCACCAGTAAAGCGTGGCTCCTGACGGCGCTCCTTCCACCCTGGCATTTCTACCCCGTCGTTGCCGTGAGGGTAAATAATGTATTCGAGAGACGGATATGCTGTTATCTCCTGAGTTATGACGCCCATTTTTCAAGTGAGTCCAAAGAAAACGCTTTCTCTCGACGTGCTGCGTCCTCATCCCGTACTATTTCCATCCTCGTACGACCACGTGTGTATCCCCATGTCCCTGTGTCCGTGTAGCGTGTATTTTACTACGCGTATCGTCCTTGCCAAACGTGCAAACCGTGCAACGGTACATAATATCCGAAACGTCTGCAAGTCTCGGTTTCTTTTCGTACATATACAACTACAAAGTATACACATTCGCTTTTGTGTGAGATGTCTTATTGCTCAGCTGGAATCTCGCAACATCGCGAGTTAAGCGCCTTGACTTTTCTTCACTTCTGCGTACAGAATATTCTCCGTGTAGATATGTACCGCGTCTAGTACATGCTTTCTTATCTCAACACCAGCCGTTGCATGCATATATACTCGCCACTTATAATTTACTTATGTATATTTATCTATGTGTATACATAGAGATGTATAAAATTCATTTTTACATACGTAATCGAGTGCAATTTACTATTTTTGAATTTACGTCCGAGCAGCTGGCACGAGATGACGCTCATGATTAATATTTCATCATGGACGGCTCTCATCTAGGCGAAAATGTCGATGACAGCTTTGGTCGAGGGATCCAAGTTGCAGGAACACTTTCAGGACTCCGAGGCTTTTCGATTTCCGATTTTCGTATCTCCTTAATATCGAAATTTGTGGGTTTAGAAATTTTTCCGTCTTTTTAAGCTTTCCTGCGGAAAACCGAGAGGAAAATTGAGCTAAAGATTCGGAGGCTTCACAGCGACCGAGCAGGAAAAGAGATTCATGGAGCTCAAGGGTCAAATGTTTCACGCTTCGTCGTCCTGGTTTTCTGAAATCCTGCTGTATAGGTTGCAGGTATATTTACAACGATGAGCTCCAGAGATCGACGTGCTTGGTGCGTCGCTCTGGTGATGTTCGTCGTCCAGGCACTGTCGATCCGTCATGCTCGTTGATTTATTAAACAGCAGCAGGAAATGCTGCTTCGCTTTTGGCAACGTAAATATATCCACACGTACATGCCGAACAAATGCTATGTATAGAGTGATCGAACACAAATATTCCACGCACATTTCCGGTCTCTCGATCCCGCAAGTTCACCATATACGGGTAATAAATACGAGCAGTATTTATATCGGCAATATATCGTATGTAAATTGCTTGATTTATCATGATCCAGCCATCCCGTGGCTGGGCTTGCGGTGAGAAATGAAATTTCGAGTTTTCCCGATAAAGAACTCAAAAAAAAACTCCAATTGCCTTTGGAATGCTCGTGGCGATCGTTGCAATACTTTTTCGGTCTCCATCACTGCGGAGATTGCTGGCCAATGGAATTCTGGTAATTGGATCATTACGATTGTAACTCCAGTTGATGAGAACGTATCAATACATTTACATGAAGGAAACAACGTGTCATGGTTTAGATAGACACTCATCCGCATTGACGATGGATAATTCGTCAATAAAATCGGGCCTTTCATTATTACGAAATCCCTCACCGTTTTGCACTCGTCATCATGTCCACGGGATACTTTAACGTTGCTCTACGATGGTTGCCCTGATTGACGGTTACGCCGAGGGCAATGCGCGTGAACCTCTATACAAACGTCACGGCCAATTCGATTACATGCCCTACGGTCAGCTGCATGTTCATAACCGAATGCGTCGTTGTAGATATTTCGTTCATGAACTCAAGGCTCCGGAGGAAAGGGACAACATTTTTGAGAGGGCGTCAGCTCTGGCCAATGCAAACCCGACCAAATGTTACATTACATTAATCCATGGGGAAGATGGAGGAGGGAGAATCACTGTTAATTGGAAGGCTTCAATGATAGACAAGTATTCATAGACGATTATCCTGATTATCACCGGGAATGACGAGTATGTCATTTCGAATATTAACGTCATATCGAAACTCATGGGGAAGTGGTGCAAAATATATCACAGAAATCGACGCTTCACTCATACACTTGGGCTGTTTTGGTATTATTGTTACTTTCATTTTTACGGCTAGAGCTATGAGTACTTGGTCGATTTGTGGCTCTAGTGACCACCGAAGTTGAGCAATCTCTTGAGTCTCTTTTTCATTTGAGCTTAGAGAATAAATTCCCTTGAATTTCAAAGAATATATGTCTTTTCGATTGTCGTCTCCTTGATTCTCCTTGTGGGCGAGCTTCCGAATCATTTTTTATGAGGGCACTTGGGCATTTACATTGAAAAACAAAAAACGAATTGAAGAAATACGAACCTGTGGATAATACGTATGTATGTTAACGGTGTGTATGTGTGAGGGAGTGAAGTTGTAGAATAGAGAACTGGGAAGAAATTAAAGGAAAACATGCCCGAAGGTCTCGGGCCACCCTCCACTTTGGACCTCGAGACAAAAGGAAAAACACAGACAACGGCAGGGTGTAATGCTGCTTCTCTACTCTTTACTCTCGAGCCTCTCTGAACCGTCGTCAGGGCGGAATCCCCCCTACTTTTAATTCCCACTGGGTTTTTATCTTCTACTTCATCTCTCCTCTACTTTTTTATGCCCTGTCAGAAAGAATATATTTGGAGGATTATTCTAGCTGCGTACTTCAACCAGAACAATCATTTACACTCAACCAAATTCGAACCATCACCTTTTCATACTTTTCCATTCGAATCATACAACTCTCGACCGCGCAGTTTTTTTATTAATCGTTCTTGACGGTGTTTACTTTTAACGCCACAAATTTGAGGCTCGTTGCACTCACATTCGAGAGCAAACTTTCCGGTTTCCATATTTTTTGTTGACCATTCTGTTTTTTTGACAATAAATTGTGCCAAAATTTTATTTTTTTATTAAGATTTTTTTTTTCACCCTTAGAATTTTTATCTGCGTTCAATTCATTTCGTTGATGCTGATTTCATTTTTTTTCAACTCTGTCCGATCATATTTAGTCCTGCCTCGAAATTCCTTGTTAAATAATATTATTTGTGCTCGTTTTTTGTTAAATTTCGTTGTAACGTTAATTAATGAAAATTGCAGGAGAAAAAATGGACTGACGGTGTGTTTCATGATGAGGTTCGTAATTCGTAATTGACAACGACTTTTCAGAGTCCGACTGAAAACTGAAGTTCCTTTACATATTCAATGAAAAACCAGGAATGGGAGTAAAAACGTACAAAAGACCGCCTCCGTCGAGTGAGAGGTCGCGCTCAATTCTGTATGGAAATGAAGAAGGAAATTAGTCGAGAAGTTTGTTGTGAAGATGGCGAGAAAAAAAAGGAGGAGAAAAACAGCTTCGATATCACTTCGCAGATCGCTGGTGTGTTGTAAAGAGCTGCAAATAAATTCTTAACGACCCAGTCCTCACGAGCGAGCTAATGAGAAAGAGAAGGAGAAGCAAAACGAAAAAAAAATTCATTCATCTTTTTTTTCGTTAGCTCCGATCGAAAGCAATATTTAGCAGAATAAAATGACGCAATAGTCAATGAAAAGGCAATGAATATGAAAAGGCAAAAAAAAATCGAAAAAGCGCTTGAGCATTGTATTTAAAAAAAATTGACGAAAAGAAAGAAAGGAGAAAACGTGTCGACTAATTAGTCGATCGTGGCGAGCTGGAGAAGCAACTGACACAGACTTTGCTGTCTCCGTTACTTTTTTATGCTGCCAGTCCCCTCAACACACCGAACTCGGCGAACGTATATCCACAAGCTGATACAGTGACGCATCACTGACCAATTAGTAATTGATAATGACAAAACTCTCGCAGTCAGCAAAATATTTGTCACGAAATCTCTGTTCTCTACTCGATCTCATACAGCATCGATATATATATCGAACATTATGTATCCATAATTCTTCGCCGTGTCACACACTTCCTCTCTGTTATTAATCCCAAGTATTTTCGATTCAATCATTCCCGATCGAGTCGGCATTGTCAATAATTATGATACGCATTCGCCCACGTTTGTTTGGCTGCTCCAGCGATCCCATTGTTCGGCGATTGTTCTGAACCACGTGGATAAACGGCTGCAAAATCAAATGGTAAAAAAAATGCTGCACCAAAATCTGTGACTGCGATGGTGCGGCTGAAATGATTATCATAATGATATGAATTATTATTGGACCGCGATTACATTCGCTAATATCATTCCTGCTTCTGACAAGCGGATAAAATTCCCACGCCGGGTCAAATTGACCCAGTGTGTGGCGACGATTTATGAAAAATCCTCTATTCCCCTCGTTTCACCGCAACGAGCCAGGTTAGTAAGATTTTTCAACTCGACACACTGCAGAAACGTCATTGTTTCGAATATCCGATGCACCGCACCGCTGGTCCTCGCTATTGAAAAATTTTTCGCATTCGTTACGATGTCACGCTGTTGACGATTTTTCATTTCTGGTACGCGAGAGTGCGTTTGAAAGGTAACACAATGTAAAATAAATGTTTATTCAACACGTGTAAACGATGGTGGCGGTGAATCATCGTTTTCGTGCAGGCTTTCTGATGAAAAAAACGTTATTGGGTTTCGATACTTTGTCAAAACTGTATACGCTGACCCCTTGATGCCCTCAGAATCTGATGGACCGCCAGGTGTGAAAAAAAAACATTAAGAGACATCACGGTCCATAATATTTTGTGCGCTCTTCACCAAGATAGTGAAATTTAAAAAAATATATATATCGATCGTTCGGTGAATTTTCTTTTTAGCGAGGAAATTTTTTAATGGTAAACTTTCATCGATTTTCTTAGATTTCATTTAATTCCGATGTTGAATGACTGTGAAAATTGAGACGATAATTGAGTGAGAAAAAAAACGCACAGCTGGGCACTGAGCCAGATCCTCCGCATCGTTAACACTCGACGAAGAAAAACGTGATTATTTCGTTATTGATTAAAATATCGAAAGTGTAGCAATGACTATAAACAAGGGGATACGATTTCCCTGCATTCCTTAAATGATGTGTAAATGGTATAAAATTGAAAAAAGTGTGAAAACGATTTACGATTTTTCTCATAAGCTCCGAGTTGATATCGCGTCATCGATGATTTAATTATTCATTCTGAAAAGCGAATAAAGTTCTCTTTGATTATTTATTTTCTTCGTTTTTCGTCGATTCTCTCGTGTCACGAGGTTTCGCGATCTCGACAAAGGAAAAGGAAAAACGTATAAGAGAGTTTATGTCGGCGTTATAAAAGTGTGAACGATCGAGAACGAACGGTCGCACCGTGACGCAATAAAATATTTTTATCGCTCCACCGTCAATCATCCATTCTCGGGGTATTACGATTAATATACTTCTTCATAAATCATTCGGTATAATGAATTAAGGAAGAGGAGTGAAGCAATGAAAAGAGCCGTAGAACAATATTTTTAATGACTTTTTTGTTTTTATGTTACAGGTAAGATCTGCTCTGAAATGTAAAGAATGAAAAGTCAGTCGGAAGCCACAATCAAACAACGAAATGGTAAGGATTGCTTAAGAAAATTGACTTTTTGATATATTTCTATACGGAGAGATATTATTCGTACCTCAGAAGAAGCTTTCGGTAAGTTAAATATACTGTCATCTCTATAATATAACTGTAGGCAGTAAAACACAACTGCGTTAATGGAACAATAACGAGAGGATGTGCTGGAACAGAAACCATGAACCGCAGAGACCTCCAGCAGCAAATTCATGGCTTTCTCTCTCTCTCTCTCTCTTTCGCTCTTTCGTTCCATGTCTTTCTTTCTCTGTTGCATGTTTTGGTCTTGGATAAGTATATATCAACGTAAGAGGTAAGTTTCCAGACTCGAAAATACATGTTTGAGTTCGCGCTCGGCGTATTTCTCATTTAGGACGCTCCAGCCGCGCGGGTAGACGACATTTGCACTTTTCGTTCTCTCTCTCTCTCTCTCTCTCTCTCACTTTCTCTATCGCAGTCGCTTTTTCAAATAATTTCCTCTTACTCACGCTCCTTTGCTTCCCCATTCTCTGCAATAATTTTAACGTGTGTATCAAGCTGCACAAGGCAGATGATTGGAGATGCGGTGACCCTCGTTGTAATGAGGCTTTTTAATCGGTTTTGTGTCTGGGAATACATGAATGTTCTTCGCTGAGCAGGAAAATGCGGAGAATTATATTGATGTCATTTAGAAGAATCTCGCAGAAAAGTGACGTTCGTGCTAACGATGATGTCTCAGCGACGTTCCTGTCACTTAAGCGATGCAATCGAGACGTTCATTAGATCAAAACAACTTTTGACAAGTTTGCGGCGTCAGGATTGAGCCGACGGGGCCTCGAAACAATCGCCGATGACGCGATGCAGTCGAGTTCGCATTTTGATTTGTTGGTGGGATTCGAAACGGACACCAGCTGACCTGGGTTGCCTCGAACACGTGTCTGCCACTTTGGCTGGCTAAGTTTTTTCGCTGATAACCGCTCAATTAATTAAGCTTGACTGTTCAATTAATTACTCCATTTAATTTATTCATTATCAATTATGAAACTTCTGCTGCCTGTTGCTTGCAGACATTTTCTCTGGCTCATTCGATAGTTTGGGTAAAAACTTGTTTACTGTTTGGTGTATATAAAGCACAAAGCATTGGCTCTGACACAAATCGACGCGTGAGTTTTTCCCTGAGTCTGGGTTGCTGCATGTGCACACATCCTGCTGAGAACTAATGAAAAATTGAGCAACATACAGTTCCATAAAATATGCACCAAATAAGAGAATAAACCTTTGCAATGGTTTTATTCCGCAGCAGCAAAAATACTCGGCAATTAAAACAAAATGCACCATATTTCGTGATACTCGACTATAAACTGTTGCATGAATTACAATTGAGAGAAGTTCGTAATTAATTTCACATGCTAATTACAAGACCTATAATTGGAAGTCTCGACGCCAAGCGGTTGGATAAAATGTCATGTGAGAAATGATTGTTTATTCCCCAGACGATGGCCTGTCTCTGCGTGAGGAATTGACACACGAAAGTGGCTGAGAGAATTCGTGCAACACTCGTGAGATGTTATGATAGGGGGTTCAAGGTCCAGGAGTTTCTGTCACGATCAAATCAACCTTCCCGAAACTATTTCCCATCGAGATGCAAAATTCGTCGTTCGTCACTGGATCGATATTGTCTGCAGCTTTCTTGAGAAACTCGAGCATTTGCTCGTCCACTCCGTTTTAAGGGCTGCACGTCCTCCTTAACGAAAAACATTTAACCTCGCCAAATTATTTTTTCCACTAAAGTTTTATAAACCCATCGAGAAAGCTTCCCCTTGTCGTAAATCTTTCAGGTATTTTCATATAAACTAGGAAAAATCTAATAACATGTGACATGACGTCATTTTTGGTGGCACAGACTCTTCAGTTGCTTGTTAAGCTCTGCAGCCAGCTTATTTGTCACAGGAAATCCAAATGCTCCATGAGCTCGAGAGAATTTCCTGCAATCTCAACGTCATTAGCTTGCCAAGTAATTGCTGCGTTTCTGAATCGTCTTCCGTGATGTCGTTACACCGTAAACTGGCAAGTACGTGAGTTGGCTTGAAGCAAATTTAATTTCGTATCGCCTTTTGTTGACTCAACGCAACAGAATGTTTATTTTTTTCAAGAGAGAGCGATGCACAAATGTGGAAAATATTCTCGAACATTGAAAAGTTGTGAACCATGAGTCGCGACGTGATCGGGCAGGTTCATCATTTTTGTGGAGCGGAATTGAATTTATTTTCATCGTAAATCTCGAATTTTGAGTCCATGAACATTCTGTGCAATAAAACTTTTGCTTTACATTCATGGTCGTTGATTCTCGTCCGTACGAGTGATTTTTGCATTCCCATCGACGCTCTGGATTCGGTTCGTGAACGAAAGACTTTGGATTTATTATTTTTATCGTTCTCTCGGGGTTCTTGTTTCGTCGATTCTAGTAGACTCTAGGAACGCGTCTGTGGTGTTTGAGGAGCGTACGTTCGAGATATAAAAGAATTTGCGATACGAGCGTACAAAGGGCGTGATGGAAAAGCGAAGTTACGCGTTACGGCAGAGCCAGGCAAGAGAGGGAGAGGGAAAGAGAGAAAGAGAGAGAGAGAGGGAAAGTGAATCATGAACCTCAGGTCCATAAAGCGAATATAGGCGTGCTGGGACAATGTGCCACTGAGAAGAAAAGGCTTTGGCTTGGGATCTCGGTCATCTTCAGTGAATAGGCCGAAGTGGATACTCGGGAAATCCTCCAAACCAGCCAGCGACTACTGACACCGTTATCGCGCATCTCACTCGAGATTGCGGACTCCAATGAAAGCCACGAAAGCTTTGGCTGAGTTTATATACAATCGACGATCCGAACGCCGCCCTGATCACATCATCCTAACGATGGAGGGTTCAACGACATAAAAACTAAGGGTTTTAAAACTGGTCACAAAAGTCTTAGTTTTCCTGTAAATGTTTGATTTTTCCTTGGATTCGAAGACTGGATTTCCGCCTAGAATTCCACTTGAGCACAACCAGGAGGCAAGGCAAATCAAAAGTCAATATTGTCACAGAAAATACCCATCATCAGATGTGGCGAAGTTTTCTCGACCCGGGTCAAAACGATTGTCTACAGTTTTTAAAATCGTCCGACCCGATTCAATTATTGATTTGAAATCGACAATTTTTTTAGTACTCGGTCGAAATCGAATGGACCAACAAAAAGTGTTGCAATAATCCTTTTAATCCATTCTGCATTCCCTAATTTTAGTTGGCTCCTTATTCATCCTCAAGATATTGTCCTATGGAGGACATGAAAATTTATTCGCTGGAAACGTCTAAAGCAGTTTTGCTCAAAGATGCTGGTTTTTGACAGCTGAAGGGTAATAATCTCAAGGCTCGAGGCTATGAGAACATTTGCTCGTCGGTATGATTGCCAGGAGGTAAATAGCGGAGCAGCTTCCATTTATACAGCAGAATAGGAGAGCAAAAAATTCATGATGTATCATGAGCAAGAGATGAGTTGAATACATAATGTGAAACGAAAACACACAGCAGGTCATAAGTTCAATCTGCTGACTGAAAATTCATCCAATTTATTTCGACGAGATATGAGCCAGGTTGTCGTACACTTCTAGCGAATTCTTCGTTTTACCTTCGAGAGATTACTCCTGAGGATATAATTGTTAAGGAAAGCGTTATTATATTTAAAAAATTCCAACCTCCATCGTGTTGCCTTGGAAATGGACTGGAGCAGGCTCTCGCGTCAGTCAAACTGACATTTTCATCTCAATAGTATAGCAGCTGCGATAAAAAAGGGTCAGCTGAGATGGAGAGATTGTGAAATAAATAAAAACTGCCATTGGGTCAGGTCCGGAAGGCTTGAGGACTCAAAGGTCGAAATATTCGATTTAATGAAATGATTTCGTTTTCCATGTCCTCATTTCTTCCGTTCGTGCTCGATGGGGAAAGTGTTATTCCCAAGAATCCTGGTTGTCTCGTGATAATTTGAGGTGAAAAGTTTGATCTATCGTCGCAGCATCTAGCCCGTGATATTTCTCTTGCCTCGCTCTTTTTCCATTCTCCTTAGGTTGTGGCTCTCTCGACCAGGGAGGGCCACGAAAATGTTTCCTGTCGGGCTTTATTTATTGTCGCGATTATCGCCAGAGAAGCCTCCAAGCTCCACGCATAATTACCCTGTCGCGAGGTGAGAATGCGGTTCTCCCTGGATGGCGCATCCTGCTCGTATATATAGTCGAAAAAGACTGAACCACGAGAAGTAGAGACCGCGCACGCGAGAGCGAGAGAGAGGGAGAGAGAGAGAGAGAGAGAGAGAAGCAGAGAACGAAACATAGCGGCGAGTGCGGAGGGTTGACGAAGAAGAGGCCAGAGGGCCCTCGGGCAACTCGGGTCGAACCGCGTAGGGTGCTCAGCTACAAATGGCCCTGCATTTGGGAACAAGCTCGCCCCGTCGTACCGAGCCATGTCGTCGATATCTCATTTTTTGACGGGGATCGCGCTGCATCGCCTACTCTCGCGTCCGCGTTTTGTGCCCAGAGGTGGAAAAAGTATTCTCTTCCTTTCTGTTCATCGCGTTTTCTCTCTCACTGTGTCACGCTGCAATAATTCCTGGTAGGTACAGCATGTGTACGAGAAATTCGGCACGTTTCCACACGTTACTTCGTCGTGTATACATATTAAGGGGGAGGGTGAGGCAGAAAGAGCCACCAGTTTCGAAAAAATCAAACGAGTGACCTGATGCGACTCGTTCTCCATCGATCGCGATGTGTCGCATTGAAATTTAGAAGTTGATTGTAAATGTGTGTGAATAATTGAACGGTGCATCCAGGATTTGGCACTTGCAGCCTATGCAATGTAACATATCTCCCTATAACTACAGGAGCCTGGACATTAGGCTGATCTGCATTCTGCGCGAATCCTATTATTGTTTAATAAATCGGAAATGGAGACACTGTCTGTGATCCGGTCCATTCGTCCGGTCAAGCGTTTCCTCGTGGCGGTGCTTTGCTGGTGGCCTTTCCAGAGATCTATACGTTGCGAACAATCACGAGCATTAATGGAGTTTTTTTTCTTTGTTTACGACGGACCAGAATCGTGGAAGCGGAATGGAATTCCATTATTGATTGAATAATTTCGTGCCGTTCGAACGAGAAGTTTCATCACGAGAGGGGAGCAAACGTCCGATGGAAAATGCAAATCCACAAGCCAAATTTAAAATCCTTACAAATTGACACTTGGCGCGGGCGTCACTCACGGTCCTGTCAATCCACAAGAAAGATCCGTCGTGCGAATCGCGCCTCGCGTAACAACAACAAGGATTTTTTTTTCTTTCTAAAGTTAAATTGACGCTAATTGCATTCGTGATTGCTCAATTGCGAGAGATCGATAGTCTCTCGTTAAAATTCACTTTTTTTCAAAAATACAATGCATTTCAATTTATTGCAAAAATTTCGTATCAAACAGTCGAAAAACGACGTTGACCCAACTTATTTTTCATGTGAATCGATCCCTCTGACAAACTTCACGAAGGACGAAATAACGAAGGTTGCATAATCGAAGCCAAATTGTCAGCGAGTAGGTAAATTCTTCATGGACCTGTGAAAGAAATATCTGGTAGGAGAAAAAGAGTCCAATGTGGATAAATGGTCTGTATTTATTTAACAAAGAATGAAAAGTGGATTGAATAACATTCATCGTTGTGTCGGACTGTTTTTATTTCTCGGCCATACTCGTTGACGCTTTTTTCCGTTGACAGAAATAACGGAACAGTGCATATGGAAGGGAAAAATACAGAAATATATTTCGATTTGGTGCACGTTGCAATGGTTTCTAGATTGTGACCATTTAGAATTCCATTAACGTGTAGGACAACACTGTAAGGGCTATTAATTCACGTGAATGCAATGACTAGCGCAATGAAAACCAGGAGGGATTGGTAGAAAGAAATAGAGCGAGAGACAGAGAGATAAAGCGAAAGATGGAAAAAACGAAATTGCAAAAAACGACCCGTGGTAATTGGACGTTGCCGCCTATAAAAATAGCAGTTCTGCTTTATAGGCAATTAATTCACGACGGTTGGACATACGTATATAGCACGGAAAGAGAGACAGAGAGAGAAGGAGAGAGAACTGCCGCAACATGTAGGATATGGCTAGTTGTTCCCTCGTGACTGGACAGTGAATCTCATCGTTGGTTCCTACGCTGCGAATTGGTGAATAACATCCTTTTTTCCTCTTTCTTTCTCTCATTCTTTCCATAGTCCATCGCACAACGAGTCCAGGGACAACGCATTTCACACGCGATCGACAAACACTAAATCTAAAACCCATCGCCAAGTCCTAATAGTCAAGCGATCAATGATCGCCTTCAAATGAAAATGGAATCGAAAAAAATGCAAATAAATCGATAAAATGTCATTTTTTTCATCTACTTTAGCATCGCTCTGCATTCCCCAAAAGCTCCAGATGTGATGGTTTTTTTCGGCTGTGTGTTTCGGAAAATCTTCATCGATTTTTTTATTATTGTGCGAGGCGAATGCTCGTGGATTATTAACTGGTCTGAGCATGCATGAAGAAGGACACAAGTTCTTCTGTGATTTACCACTGCATATACTAAGTGCATGGACATCGAAACTGAGAATGAACTGGTCTGAAACTTTAATTACGGTTGTATACGCAAAGCTGCAACTTTTTTGCTCGGGAATTCAAGCGATACGGGAAAATTAAGAAGTATAAAACAAAAAGTCTTGATTAGTGACGAGGACTGGGGATTTTAGTAATTGAACGGATAAAACTTTGATATTCTCAGCGTTCTCGTTGGCGCGGTGTATCCTGGGATTTCGTTAAATCGAGCCTGAGACGCGATTCTAGCCAATTCACACGGGTCTGGCTCCTTCGATCACTCGCCACTGTAATTATATATTTGAATATATATAGATGGTCATACATTTATAAGCATAGTTAAGGAGGAGGACGGCTTGAGAAGCCGAACGGCGACTCTCTTCTCCAATTAACTTATACTTTCCTTGAATAACCGATAATTGGGCATAATAGAAAATTTCCATAATTTTCACTTCCTTCTTAAAGTATCTGGGATCCCGTTGCAATAATGAAATTTCCTCTTTAATTGTCGAATAATAATGGTGGCTGGAAAAGCGAATGGAGAAGTAGCTAGATTTTTGTCCTCATTTCTTCCGATCGAATCGCGAGCTCTATATTTACGAGATTTAAGCTGTGAATAATTTCACTGCTGCGTTTTCTCGGATATCGAGGAAGAGGGAGGAGCAGATTTGTAAATTGTGCGGGTTTCTCAGTTTGGTTATTTTTATTTGTTTTTTTGTATGGGACTTTGCAGAAAGGGATGAAAATACGTAAATTGTCAAGGCTGTGGTTGACTTTCGGGATAATTTATTTTCTGTAAAGATCGTGAGTAATGCATCGAGTTTGCCAACTTTTTCTCCACTCTCTCTCTCCCTCTTCCGCTCGAGTTTTTGACTCGTTCTCTTTCGATAGCAAAACAAGTAACTCTCACGTTCGCGAGCTGACTGCCTCGTGGAAGAAGTAAAAAATCCCCTGCATTCTCGTTACGATACGAAACCAACGAGAACGTTCACTTCGTCTCTGTGACGTTGAACTGTCACATTGATAAACCCCTGCCTGCCACGGTTCACCCCAACTTTAAACATCGAAAGTTTAATATTTCGCAGTTACACTCTCCGTGGGTTAAAAAATTAAGAGAACATAAAATCATTCATGAATAATCTTCACTTTGCGCTTTAAAATTCCCGCTGCATTTATTCCTCTATCAAAATTGTCGTTTTCGATCGATTCAAAAATCCCCCGTAGCTTAAAAAAAAAAAACACACACAAAAACAATCAACTGATTTCCACAGAAATGATAATCCACCGAATGAAATGATCACGAAATTATGCGAAATTTATCAGGAGCGTTCTTAGAGTGGAAATCCGAAATTGCCACCAATATTTTTCTTTCTCTCTCTCTCTCTCTCTCTCTCTCTTCCGCCCAGTCAGTTTCGCCAGTGCTTGTCTCTCACCGTCCAGTGTTTGCTCATCATTTGCATCACAAAATTCTACAGCGTAAAGCAATTAACGTACGTAGAGATAGGTAAATTGAAGAACGGACGACGGTCAGGTGAACAAACTACACACAGCACAAAGATACACACGAGTTCAAACATTGTAATGACGACTGATTAAAGAATTACTGATAATCATCGATTCTTTTTAAATGGACAATGATTTAAACGATTCTTGTCAATAATTAACTTTACTAGGTAAAAATGAATGATAATAATGGTAATAACAATATATTAAAACTTGGAGAAAAATAGGAATGGAATTCAATAAAAATCATGAAAATTCATTAATAAAAAAACATTCGCGGCACCGTGATCGTGGATGGTTAAAAGAGTTGAATTTTTTCAATAGCATTCAAAAGTTTTTGTGTGTTTGAAGTAACAGTCATGATTTGTAAATGGAGCATAGGAATTTCAAATGCCTCGTCCTGGTAGCAATGGGGCGAGCTTAAAGAGTTCACAAAGAATCATATTGTGTAAGAGAACCGAGAGAAATATTACACTCACACATACAAATATAGTCGCGGGTCTATATGAACGTGATATCCTGGCATAAAGGGCGCGGTATTTGGGCCCGAGGTTGAGTGCGGCAGCCCGTAGGCATGCAAATTGCATTAATACGTCGCGTAAGCGGCCGGCAAATTGCTTTACCATCAATTTCGGTTCGCTGCTCCCGTTGGATCGAAAGGCTCTCGCTCGCTTTTGGTTTAGCTGCCGTAACCGAATAGCACGTAGGACAGCCGACGGTGAACCAACACGGAAAAGCAAAGTTACTGTTCTCTCTATATACACATGTATATACATAAGGAATCCCCAAACAATTCTATCTGCGATTGATTCACGCCTTAATATGTAAATTACCAACGTCCTGTTGTTTGCTCGTCCTCCGAGAGTTTTACTCAATTTTATCAACTTTCCAAAAACTTTGAATCTTTATTTTTTTCTCAAATACCAACCAATGAAAGTGTCAAACAAATTGGCTCGTCGTTTAAATCGAAAAACGAAATTTCAACATTTTGAAAAAGTGCACCAAGGCTCTAAATGCAGCGAGTGCAGTTTTGCGGTTTTTTTTCGACCTCTCCGAGGACGAGATTTTGGAAAATGTTTCCCATGCAATAAAGTTATTGGAAAAGTAATTGTACGAAATTTAATGGGGAATAATTGTTAAGAAACAAAGTTTATCAATGGCAGAGTTATTTGAGAACAAATGTCAGAACGTACGTGAATATACATGCAGACAGATTATACAGAGAAGTTGGTAGGCATTTGGACAGGATCGTAAATTTGAACCGCCTGCTTTTTATGGGATCTGCGGTGTATCCACTGACATGTGTTTGCCTACTTCGTAATTTATGTATAAAAATTCCCACTACAGCTGTGCTCCTATCCGAACATCCAGCCATTTGACTACAACGACACAAATTTCCATTTGATGGATTCAACAAATTTTGAGGTTGCCTATTGACCACTAGAAGCAAAAGTTGTATCAGCCATGATTTCCGCTAATTTTGCGAGACTTTTCACAGCAGCCTCTACGGCACAAGGAATTGTCGATCGAACAACAATTAAAGGAGTCCCATCAAAAGTATTTCCACCTGATTGAGTCATTTTTCTGAAAAAGAAAAAAAAACACGTCTGATTTTTTTCAGTACCTCAAGATTGTGAGTATCTCTGGACGAAATTCGTGGCCTAAAATTTTATTTGCGAATATGAATCGCAAAACGAGACGATGATAGATTTTCGTAATGCAAAAAAATCTCCGGTGGATTTCAACTGAACGACGACACAGAGGAATCGGTGCGCGGTTTCCACGGTTTACTCTTTATATTTACATTTTGTTTTTTGGTCTCGTTCTCCGTCAAAATTCTTTGTCATTAAAAACTCGATGAACATTGAAAAACACTGCTGCGTATCTCGGGTGAGATTCGCCGGAATAATGATTTATTAAAAATTCCGAACCACCGAGAAATATTCGGGGAACAAATTTATCGAAGTGTCAGGAAAAAAAAAAAAAAAAAAAAAAAAAAAAAAAAAACCAATAAAAAACTAAAAATCCAAACACTCATTAAAACTGAGGAAATAAGAAAAAACACACCCCAACCAATC